>JACGWO010000004.1:17996467-18022465 GCA_034509735.1 Sesamum alatum
TCCCTCCCTCTCTTACACTTGTGTTCTTCACTTGATTTTGAATCAAGAAGAAGAACAAAGTAAGTTTAAGAGAACACTAATTCATAGTGTTCTTCTCTTAAACCGATTTCCTTCCTAAACCCGTTTCTTTTCTAGCAAGAAGAACGTGTGTTTCTTCCGATGTGGTGTGGATCACCTTTGGAGAATCCATACGTCTGGATTTCGTGAGCATTCCGGAGAAGGAACAACGCTAGTAGCCGGGAGCATACGCTAAACAATCAAGGTAACGGTTTATTACGCTTTGATTGATTCCATTTATATATCTATGCCCTATGTGTTTAAATATATATTTTAATATTTACACATCCTACATCGAACGCCCGTTGAGCACCCAAGGGTACACCCCTTGGGATTCGCATATTTAAATTTGATTTAAATTTGTGCACGTTTTCTCGCTTTCTCGCTTCCGCTCGCGCTCCCGGGCGGATCCGCTTGTCCTTCACATACACAATCTTAAGAGATTCTTTGCATAAGTCCCTTCATGCGGACCTATTCTTGAGAAAGGCATCCCCATGCCTTCCCTAACGAAAGACTAATCCTATTTTCCACAGCAGGTGTTAGAATAGGTGACCAGAAAGCCAATAGGTTTGGTGTTTTGTAACCTATTTGACAACTTGATGTAATGTAATATTATGTGATGAATAAAATGAGTATTCGTTACCAATGGTACCTTCTTTGTTGTGCTCATTTTACATATGTTAAAACGGTATTTAACATATATTGCAACAAAGCCTACAGATCACGATTAACAACTCATGCAGTTGGGCTACGCATTAGATGGTGGTCATAATACCAATTGATTAAGAGTTGGGTCTGAAACGTTCCAAGTCGAGGACCTCGAGACAGGGCATCGAGAGTCCTATTGAGACTTGCATCAAGAGTCGTGTTCATTGGATGAGTGCTGTGTTTCATCGGCGACAGGCGTGGGACGCCTACACGATCTTGATGGGTTGGTCGACTAGGATCGAGCCGACTGGACTGACTCGCGGGATCATCATATGGAAGCCTTGGAGGCTTGGTCGGTATGACTGGATTTTCCCGATTCCGATAGTACAGGAGTAGTTCTCAGACTTAAGGAATCATGGCAATCGCGTGCACCTGACGATTGTATCTTGGATCTGGCGAGAGGTGATCATTCTGTAAGATGATCATTATAAGCCTTGTCTAGTGCAGTCAGAATGTGTAGCAAGGACGGTGGATTCCAAGAAGAGGATCCACCCCCTGTCAGTATGTGGCAGAGGTATCTCCAATGCACTTGGAGAAACGTTCATACTGTTTAAAACTGTGGCCACAGTTGTTGGTCGAATTTCCTGTGTCGACACAGTGAAGCATGCGTGGTCTCGAGTATTAAGCATAGGTGCCTGGTCAAGGATGGGAACCGACGCCCAATTCCATACCCTAGACTAAGGCGGGGAGACGGTAGACGGAAGGATCGTACCCGTATGGAATCAGCACCTAAATGTTCATTCCAACATTCACCTAGTCTTAGTGCCATGGACCGTTGTTAGACGACCACCTATGGTAATGGGCCCTTGTGGGACACGGGCCCAAGTCTAGCTGAGTGTGAACCTAAAGGGTCACACAGAAATCACCGAGAAGGTTGAGAGATGGATTTGGAGTTAATATGGAAGGATAAATAAGTAATTGGATTACTTAAGGGATTGTCCATTGGATGGACGGGCCAATATTGTATCGAGCCCTCGTTTAATCGGTAAATGGGATTTATCGATTAAATATGGAAAGTCGAGACGTTGGATCTTTTTGATTGGATTAAAACATCAACGGGAATTATTTAAGTGGACATTAAATTGAATTTAATTTTGGGTTCGTCGTAATGGATTACGGTAAAACTCAGTCCGTTAAATTTTCACCCGAGAGGAGACTTAATTCATATTTTGGAATAGGAAGAAGTTGGACTTCTTCCCTAATTGAGTGCCGAAAATGCTCCCTTGGAGGAAGCAAAATTCAGCCATGTTGCATGCTAGGTGGTGGTTGACTTGTCTCTTTTGGTAAGAGAAAAATCAACTCCAATCAAGCCCTTCCCTTTTGGTATGATTTGATTATACCTAATAAGTTGGTAGGCTTGATTGAAGAATTAATGGTGATTGATTGGGATGTATCTAGACATCCTTGGATGAACCTAGACACATTCCAATAATCACATTAATTATGTATATATATGAGTATATACTAACACCTTATGCAAGAGAATCATAATTCATCTTTTCTAGGAAAAGAAGAACAAAATTCGGCCTCTCTCTCTCTCTCTCTCTCTCCATATTCTCGGCCACTCTCTCCCTCTTACTATTGTTCTTCACTTGATCTTGGATCAAAAGGGAAAGAACAAAGTAGGTTTAAGAAGAACACTAATTCATAGTGTTTATCTTCCTAAAACCGATTCCTTCATAAACCAGTTTCTTTCTAGCAAGGAGAACGTGTGTTTCTTCCGGTGTGGTGTGGATCACCTTTGGAGAGTTCATACATTTGAACTTAGTGGACATTCCGGAGAAGGAACAAAGCAAGTAGCCGCGCACACAGGTAACGGTTAATTACGCTTTTGTAGCTTTGAATTTCATCTATGCCCTATGTATAATATATGCTTTAGTATTTATACATCCTACATCGAATGCCTGGTTGAGCACCCAAGGGTACAACCCTTGGGATTACGTTTATTTGTTTGATTTAAATCGACGTATTTTCCATGCTTCTCGTTTCCGCTCGCGCTCCAGGGCTGATCCGCTTGTCCTTCAAGTGGTATCAGTGTCCGGTTAGATGTAAGGGGCATAGATCTATGTGCTTGGCATGATCTACTTGCTTTTACGGCTTTAATGGCATGTATGATTGCATGAATATATGAATAAATACGATGATTCAATTGTTTAAATTTGATCGACGTTAAGCATGCAAATTTTGTTAGATTGGATCTAGAATTTGCATGTTCATCTTCAGTCTATTTTTTATTGATTTGTTCAGAAAAAGATGTCGAAAAGAATATGGAAAAACGGACAGCAGCGGCAGCGATTGGCTGCTGCCCCTGCTGGCCGGTCACTGGCTAGCAGGCGTGCTGCCGGGCGCGCGTTGGCTCGCGCTGGCTCACGCCTGCGCCCAGGCCTGGCCGGCTTGCCTGCCAGCGTGCGTGCTGGCAGGGGCGGCCACGCATAGGCGCGCGCGCGTGTTTATGCACAGGCATGCCGCTGCCGGCCGAGGCCAGCACGGCATGGGGTGCTAGCGCGCACTACCCTGTGCATGCGGCTGGCTGGTAGGTATAACGGTTGGGTCGTTTTGTGCCGTTTTTCGACGTTTTTTGGGAAATTTGATTTTCTATTTTTTCTGCACATTATTCTGAAAATTTATTAATTTTGCACATTTAATTTTGGAATTAATTGGATTATTCCTTGGATCAAATTTGCTTAATTAGTTTGGGATTAATACATGAATTGGATACATTGTGTATAATGTCCATTGAATTTGAAATTTAGATTTTTGCATATTGTTTATGTATTTATGCTTTGTGATGTTGGACATCAGTTGGATATTTGGAATATCCATATTTTAAGCATGATTATTTGAAATAATTATGTTATGTGCGTTGATGGGATCAACATGGGATGATCACAAGAGCCCTAGACCTTGTGTATGGATGAATGTATGATATTTAATATCTGTTGGGTAGGGCCTGCGTGCCTCTTGTTTTGGGACTATCATCTCCCGTATTTCAACCTCATGATGTTAAGGCTTGTTTTTATTTCCCAAATGTATTACTTTCAATTATAATAAGAGTAGATAGGATTGGTGAGGTCTTTTATTTTGACAAGCCCATGGAGTCGGAGACCAAGGAGGAACATCAAGGCGTGAAACAAGAATAACACAAGGCCCATTGGAATGGCAATGGGTATATTACTTTGTAATAATTTAGGACCACCCTAGACAGACCATAGACTCACTGCAGGCTCAGTGGGTCGCATAGGTCGGGCTTGTGATCATCCTAACAGGGGTATGCTATGTTTTCTGCATGCGGTGCATTTATTTAATTGCTTTAAATATTGGATATTTATGCATGCTAAAACACCTTAATATGATGAGGGCTCAATCGTACATTAAACTCTCATTTGGTTGGACCAAATTAAATATTAGGCCCAAAATGGACTTGGATCAAAATGGTATTTTGATCTGTCCGAGTCTTCCATCCACAGCAATGTGGTGAGGAAGCTACCACTACCTAAGTATGGTCTCACGAGTCGTGGCAGACTTGGACTAGGGGAAAGTTTCACCATTGTTGTGAACAAAGAGACTGCATTCGCTGTTTCCCTGTCTCACGAGTTGTGGGGGGGCGACAGTTTGAGGCATAATTTGGTTGATGGGTCGGGCCCAACACTGAGTAAGATGGTTCGCTTGGAGTCCTCAGAACCATGCGAATAGGTGAGGCAAAACATCTTGGGAATCTCATGGGATGAGAATAATGGATATCTCCCACCAAGTCTTTTTCATGTGAATCATAAAAGCGGGGCATGAAGATTACGCTTGTGGATCGCAAGCCCACTAGGAAACGGTTTGCCGAAACTCCGCTTGAGAGTGGCAGACTTTCGTACAAATAGTGGGAGGGTTGGTCTTCAAATTGAACAATAATATTACCATCATCTGCTAATTTCTGCTCTATATTTTTATAATGTAGATATGTCTAATAATCCATTAACCATGGTACTTGAGACTAATAAGTTCAATGGAACGAACTTTCGGACTGGCTGAGAAACCTGAGGATTGTCCTCCGTTTTGAGAACCAAGGCTACGTCTTGGACGAGCCACCGTCGAGCGACTTACCAGAGGGGTCCACGCCATAAGAACGTTTGACGTTCGAGAAATGGCATGAGGACAACCGAAAAGTGCGCATTATCATATTGGCTTCGATGTCTAACGACATCCAGAAGCAATATGAGAGGCTGGACAACGTCTCCGCCATAATGCTCCGCATGAACGTGGTTTATGCGGTTCCGGATAGGCATATTAGATATGCCACCACAAAAGCATTCTTTGGCACCAAGCTTGCTGAAGGATCGTATGTACAAAGTCATAGGGTTAAGATGCTCTCCCTAGTGGAGAAACTCGAGGACCCTAAAGCTGGGCATAACAATGACACGTACATTGACGTGATCCTCCAGTCGCTTCCTCCGTCCTATGACCCGTTTGTTGTAAACTACAACATGAACGGACTTGAGAAGTCTATTCATGAGTTGATCAACATGCTGGTCCAATACGAGGCAACGACCCACAAGTCGGCGCCGACGGTATTGATAGGAGAGGCTTCGGCCTCCAAGGCGAATGGCAAGAGGGCCGGACGCTGGAAGAGGAAGAAGGAAAAGGAAAGACGGTTGCGGCCCCTGCTTGCGCTCCAGGCACTCCTGTTGCCCCGGTGGGATGGGCAAAGGGAAAGGGATGGCCCGTGGTTCTCAGAAGTCCAAGGCAAATGATGTCTGTATGCATTGCCAAGGAAAGGGGCATTGGAAGAGACAGTGCCCACAACTCCTCTCCAATCCAGATATATTTGTGTTCAACAGTATAATTGGATTATGACTGCGGAACCCAAACGGAAATATGATAATCATGATAACGCAAAGATATGGCATGAGAGTTTAGGTCATATTTCTAAAGATAGGATAAGAAGGTTGGTGGACTCCAAGAGTCTAGAGATAGACGATTTGGACAACCTACCGACCTGCGAATCCTGTCTGAAGGGAAAGATGACCAAGAAACCCTTTGTTGGACAAAGCACGGTAGCCAACGGTCTGTTGGATTTGATGCATACGGACTTCTGTGGCCCACTAAATACTCAGGCTAGAGGCGGGTACTCATACTTCATAACCTTTATCGATGATCACACACGGTATGGTTATGTTTACCTGATGAGGTGCAAGTCTGAAGCCTTTGGAAGGTTTAAGGAATACAAACTTGAAGTACAGAACCAAACTAGTCGAAAGATTAAAGCCCTTCGGTCGGACCGAGGTGGAGAGTATTTTAGTGGTGAGTTTACTGATTATCTAAAAGAGAATGGGATTCTCTCTCAGTGGACCCCTCCTGGAACACCACAGCTTAATGGTGTGTCTGAAAGGAGGAATCGGACCTTGTTGGACATGGTCCGATCCATGATGAGTTTTACCGAACTACCCCTATCCTTCTAGGGGTACGCTCTCGAGACGGCGGCCAAAGTTTTGAACTTGGCGCCATCTAAGAAGATATCCCAGACGCCATATGAGATATGGCATGGCAAGCCTTCCTCCTACAAATACTTGAAAGTGTGGGGTTGCTCCGCATATGTCAAGAGATTAGTGAGAGATAAACTGGACTCGAGGTCTAGTTTATGCAGGTTCATCGGATATCCGAAAGAAACTGCGGGGTATTATTTTATGATTCCTCCGAGCAAAAAGTTTTTGTCTCACAAAACACAATATTCTTGGAAAAGGGTTTTCCATCGGATAGTCGACGCGATAAGGTACTCCTTGAGGAATCAAGTGAGGTACCCCATAAGGCGGCAGTGACATATGTGCCGGTAGTTCCCACTGATGATGTTCCAGTCCTCTATAGGTTGGCCAGAGTATCCCATGTACCTGATAAGTATGGATTTCTTGGCCTGACCAGTCAGTTGGATAATGATCCAAAGACGTACGGAGAAGCGATGTCGGACATCGATTCAGATAAGTGGCTTGAGGCTATGAAATCCGAGATGGACTCGATAGGTACAAAATAGGTTTGGACCCTAGTGGACCCACCCAAAGGGGTAAAACCCATGGGGTATGGGTTTACAAACGTAAGCTTGGAGCTGAAGGGGAGGTTACAACCTTCAAAGCCAGGCTTGTGGCAAAGGGGTATACTCAGCGACTCGGGGTCGATTTGGAGGAAATGTACTCGCCTGTAGCAATGGCTAAGTCCATTCGGACACTGCTTGCCATAGCAGCATGGTATTGTTAGAATAGGTGACCATATAGCCAATCATGGCGGGCAAAATGTAACCTATGTCTAGACATTTTCACTGTTTTTGATAAATTTATTAATGAATAAAGAAGTGAATTCATTTGGCATTACTTTGTTTGTGTTCACTTTATCTGCATTTCGTATCTGTTCACTACACAAACAAAGCCCACGGACTGAAAATATATTTCGGGGACTGCGACTACGCTTGGAGGTAGGTCCACAAAATCAGTCCCGCCGAATCATTCTGGAAATCTCCAAGTCAAGGAATCTCGAAAATGGGTACCGAAGATTCCCCTTGAGACTTGCACTAAGCATCTGCTGTCGTATTTCATCGACGGGGGACGAGGGTCATCTAAGCAGTGTTAGTGGGTTAGCCTGCTAGGAAGCAGCTGACTGAGGTGACTCGCGGGAACCGTCTTCCGGAGGACCTTCAGTAGGGTCGGCTAGGTATGACGTGTGTTCCCGGTCCAACGGTACAGGTCAAGTCCTTTGACTTGAGGAATTGCTGAGTTTACCTGTATATCAGGTCTGTATCTTAGATATGGTGAGAGATTGCCAAGAAGCACTTGAATAGTCATAAGCCATGTCTAATGCAGCTCTGTTGTATAGAGTGACAGTAGTTTCCAAGAAAGGATCTGTCTCCTGTCACAGGCATTGACAGTTGAGTCTCACGGATGCTCTGTGTCTTGTCCCTAAAATCTGTGGCCACTGTAACTGAACAGAAGGGAAGGTTTCCCTTGCGGCGTTTAGGAAGGACAGACCGACACTTAGGTCCAAAATGGGTATCTGTATTTTCCGTGCCCTAGACCTTAAGTGGTGAGACTGTAGACAGAAGGACAAGTGTACTGTTAGAGCCTAAATGTTCATCCCGTATATTCACCTAGTCTCTAGTGCCATGCACCGTTGCTAGATGGCCACCTATGGTAACGGACGGATTTAGGAATCCGACCAAGTCTAGCTGAAAAGGTGAACCTAAAGAGTCACACACAAATCCACACACATTAAGTATTTAATTTAGAATTAAATATTCGAGAAAAGGAATGATTAAATTGGATTTAATCAGGTCCTTTATGTTCTTGGAGAATTAATTCCTTTTATTTGGTAAAAGGGATTAATCTAATAAATTAGATTTATTAGAAAATTAATTTAATAGGCCTAGAATAAATATTTATATTTATTACATTTATTTATTTGGCCTTTGGAATATTTAAATAGGTTTTAAATATTCCATTAAATTAAATCAATGGTTGAGATGGAAAGGGAGAGATGGATGGCTAGGATTAATTTGACTAGGTCAAATACTACTTTAACTAGGACTTTGACTAGGTCAAAATCCTAGTCAAAATAGTCTTATTTAGAGTTGGAGCTTAACGAGGATTAAACTCCTCCTCTATAAATAGTCCTAGCCCCTCACTATTTGAGAAGTGATGATATTCCAACACACACACAAACACACACACACACACACTCGGCTCTCTCCTCTCTCCCTACTCGTCCGCCCTCTCTCTCTCACAACAAGAAAATAATTTCTTGTTCTTTTGTTCTTGGAACAATTGAACTTAGGAGAATTAATACCGTTAATTAATAGCGTGTGATTACTTCATCCTCTCCAAGAATACTTGTTCGTTCGCTAGCAAGACGTGCAAGATACGTGGGTGGATTGCGTGTTACTGTTTGGAGGGTCTCACATACGAGACTTGGAGCAAATCGGGGAACAACGCGATTACCGGTTAGAAGACGAAAACGACAATCGGTAGGTTCCGGTTTAAATTTCGTTTCTCTTTATTTTTAATCCTATGGCCTCCATGATTTCTTTTATGCTTTTTGATTCATGAGATACATCGAACGCCCGGGAACTTCAAGGGTACACCCCTTGAACGTGTTCTTTTATTTTTTAAAAGCATGTTTTAATTTTTGTATTTAATTTTTATACCGCGCTTCCGCATTCGCGCTATTTCCTGGGACAATCAACAATCTTTCAGGTATGACTATGAAATATGGCAGATGGACTTGAAAACCGCCTTCCTCAACGGTTTCGTAGAGGAAGAGATCTACATGGATCAACCGAAAGGTTTCACATCTGTTGGAGACGTAAGGCCAGCCCTCAACTGGGCCCAATAAAAACACAAACAACCAGCGGGGGCATGTATTAATTCCAAAGTAATTAAGCAAATTTAATCTAATGAATAATCCAATTATTCCAAATTCAAATATGAAAAATTAACATATTTTCAGAATATTGTGCAGAAAATACAGAAAATCAAATTTTCTAGAAAACGTCGAAAAAGGGCACAAAATGGCCCAGTTGTAGTGCCTGCCGGCCAGCCGCGCGCACGCGCAGGCAGCAAGCCTGCGCGCCCTGCGCGCGCGCGCTCTGTGCCGCACTGGCCTCGGCCGGCAGCGGCTGCCTACGCACAGCGTGCGCGGGCCGAAGCCTAGCGCACACAGGCACCCGCCTGCGCACGGTCGCGGTGTGCGCGGCCGCCCCTGCTAGCACGCACGCTGGCAGGCACGCCGGCCAGGCCTGCACGCGCCTGCCGACCAGTAACCGTAATAATAATTCTGAAAATAGGCATGCATTTTTAGATCCATTCTAATAAAAATAAGCATGCCAAAAGTCCATCAAATTCAAACAATTGAATCATCATATTATTCATACATTTATGTAATCTAACATGCCAATAAAATCATAAAAAGCAAGTAGATCATGCCAAGCACATAGATCTATACCCCTTACATCGAACCAGGCTCTGATACCACTTGAAGGACAAGCGGATCCGCACGGGAGCGCGAGCGGAAGTGAGAAAGCGAGAAAAGGGCGTAAATTTAAATCTAATTTAAATAAACCAATCCCAAGGGGTGTACCCTTGGGTTCTCAACCGGGCGTTCGATGTAGGATGTGTAAATATTAAAACGTATATAAAACACATAGGGCATAGATGGATAATAAATCAACCAAGGCGTAGTAATCGTTACCTTGTAGATTTAACGTGTGGTCTGGTACTAGCGTTGTTCCCTTGTTCCAGAATGCTCAGAAATCCAAACGGATGGATTCTCCAAAGGTGATCCACACCACACTGAAAGAAACACACGTTCTTCTTGCTAGAAAAGAACGGGTTTTAGAAGGAATCGGTTTAAGAGAAGAATACTATGAAGTAGTGCTCTCTTAAACTTACTTTGTTCTTCTTCTTGATTCAAAACCAAGTGAAGAACACAAGTAGAGAAAGAGGGAGATGGCTGAGAGTTGGGAGAGAGGAGAGGGCCGATTTTTCTTCTTCTTTTTCCTAGAAAAGATGAATTATGATTAACTTATGCTTGGTGTTGTATATTCTCATATATATACATAATTAATGTGATTATTGGAATGTGTCTACGTTCATCCAAGGATGTCTAGATTCATTCCAATCAATCACCATCAATTCTTCAACCAAGCCTACCAAAGTTTATGGTATGATGAAATCATACCAAAAGGGAAGGGCTTGATTGGAGTTGATTTGTCTCTTTCCAAAAGAGACATGTCAACATACCACCTTGCATGAAACATGGTTGATTTTGCTACCTCCAAGGGGCATTTCGGCCATGTCTAGTTATGGGAAGAAGTCCAACTTCTTCCTATTCCAAAATAGAAATTATTTCTCCTCTCGGGTCAAATTTAACGGACCGGGTCTTATCGTAATCCAATCACGATGAACCCAACATTAAATCCAATTTAATGTCCATTTAAATTATTTCCGTTGATCTTTTAATCCAATTAAAAGATCCAATGTCTCAACGTCTCAACTTTCCATATAATCAAAAATTCAATTTACCGATTAAACGAAGGCCCGATACAATATCGGCCCATCCATCCAATGGACTTTCCATTAAGTAATCCAATTACTTATTTATCCTTCGAGATTAACTCCAAGTCAATCTCTTAACCTCCTCGGTGACTTGTGTGTGACCCTTTAGGTTCACCCTCAGCTAGACTTGGGCCCGTGTCCCACAAGGGCCCGTTACCATGGATGGACGTCTAGCAACGGTCCATGGCACTAGAGACAAGGTGAATTGGCGTGAACATTTAGGCGCCGATTCCGTACGGGTACGATCCTTCTGTCTACCGTCTCCCGGCCTTAGTCTAGGGTATGGAATTGGGCGTCGGTTTCCCATCCTTGACTAGGCATCTATGCTTAATACTCGAGACCACGTATGCTTCATTGCGTCGACACAGGAAACCATTCCCTGTTCGACCAACCACTGTGGCCACAACTTTAAACAGCATGAATGTGTCTCCGAGTGCATAGGAGATACCTCTGTCACATACTGACAGGGGACGGATCCTCTTCTTGGAATCCACCATCCTCGCTACACATTCCGACTGCACTGGACAAGGCTTATGATAATCATCTTACAGAATGATTACCTCTCGCCAGATCCAAGATACAGCCGTCCTGTGCACGCGACTGCCATGATTCCTCAAGTCTGAGGATTACTCCCGTACTATCGGAACCGGGGAAAACCAATCATACCGATCAAGCCTCCAAGGCTTCCATATGATGATCCCCGCGAGTCAGTCCAGTCGGCTCGACCCCAGTCGACCAACCCATCAAGATCGTGTAGGCGCCCCACGCCTGTCGCCGATGAAACACGACACTCATCCAATGAACACGACTCTTGACGCAAGTCTCAATATGACTCTCGATGCCCTGTCTTGAGGTCCTCGACTTGGAACGTTTCAGACCCAACTCTTAATCAGTTGGTTTCACGACCACCATCTAATCCGTGGCCCAACCGCACGAGTTGTTATCCATGGTCTATGGGCTTTGTTGCGATATAAGTTAAACACCGTTTTAATAAATGTGAAATGAGCGCAACAAAGTAAGCACCAGAAGTGATAAATACTCATTTTATTCATCACATAATAATATTACATCTACATCAAGTTGTCGAATAGGTTACAAATTGCCGAACCTATTGGTTTTCTGGTCACCTATTCCAACACCCTAGATTGACCATAGATCCACTGCGGGCTCAGTAGGTCGCATAGGATTCGGGCTCGTGATCATCCAACAGGGGCGTGCTAGGCTTTAATTTTGCATGTGGTTATTATGATGGATGAATGGGTTTTTTATTTATCATATAACTGCTATGGATGGTTTAGTTTATGCATAATGGATGAATATGTGAATGTTTATTTATTATGAGATCTCGGTCATTTACTACTCTCACATTGGTTGGACCAATGTTGAAATATTAGACCTTAGACAAAATGGACATGAACTCTAGGAGTTTGTCCATGCCTTCCAATCCATGACATAGTGAGGAAGCTGCTTTAGGTCAATAGCGTGGTCTCATGAGTCGTGGCATGTTATTGTACTTAAAGGAAGCTGCACTATATCATGAACGAAAAATGGGCTGCTGTTACCTGTCTCACGAGTCGTGGGGGTACCAGTGGGTCTGTGGCTCGGTCGTTTGGGTTGGGTCTAACGCCCAATTAACATGATTCGCTTGGAGTCCTCGGGATCATGTGAAAGGGTGAGGCAATAATCTTGGGAATCTCGTGGAACGAGAATGGTATGGAATACCTCCCACAGGATCTTTTCCATGCGAATCGTAAAAGCGGGGTATGGAAAAAATCGCTGTGGATCCCAAGCCCACTAGGAAAGGATTTTCCAAAAATCACGTTTGAGAGTACCGTGTTTTTCGTATAAATAGTGGAGGATTAAATGACTAAAGTCCATGCATTTAATTAATTTATCAAACCACCGTCTTTTATTTTTCTGCTGATCGCGCGCTGTTTTCTAAAATGTAGATTTTAAAATGTCTAAGAACCCACTTTCCACCATTCTTGAGACAAACAAATTCAATGGAATAAATTACAACGACTGGTTGCGCAATCTCAGGATAGTCCTAGATTACGAGAACCAAGGCTACGTCATGGACGAGCCTCTCCCTAGGACCTTGCCGAAAGGATCCACGCCAGAAGAACGTGAGACGTTCGAGACTTAGCATAAGGATAACCGGAAGGTCCGTAGCGTCATACTTGTTTCGATGACCAATGAGATTCAGAAGCAATATGAAAGGCTAGACGATGTCCCTTCCATTATGGCTCGCCTTAAGGATTGCTATGCAGTCCCGGACCGGCATACTAGGTATGTCGCGACGAAGGCGTTCTTTGGAACTAAAATGACAGAAGGATCCTCTGTACAAGAGCACGGGGTTAAAATGCTTACCCTGGTGGAAAAGCTCGAGGACCTAAAGGCAGGTCTCGATAATGAAACGTACATAGATGTGATCCTTCAGTCACTCCCACCCTCCTTTGACCAATTTATCGTCAACTACAACATGAACGCACTTGAGAAGGGCATTCATGAGTTGATCAATATGTTGGTGCAATACGAGGCAACGACTAAGAAGTCCACGCCTTCGGTATTGTTTGGAGGTGCTTCAACATCCAATACGAAAGGCAAAGGTGTCGGACGTTGGAAGAAGAAGAAAGGGAAGGGAAAGGCCGTCAAAGCAGCTACGAACACTAAGAGTGTTCCCATTGCCAAAGAGGGGAAAGGGAAAGGAAAGGGAAAGGTTGTCTCCAAGCAACAGTCGAAGGCATATGACACATGTATCAATTGCCGTGAGAAAGGGCATTGGAAGAGAGAGTGCCCCAAACTCTTCTCGAACCAAGGTATTTATGTGATTGAGGTTAATATGGTCACTAATTCTACCTCTTGGGTATTAGATACCGGCTGTGGAGCTCACATTTGCAATAACTTGCAGGTGTTGAAAAGAAGCAGAAAACTGGGTAACGGGGACATGATCCTGAAGCTTGGGAATGGCAAGGCCATCTCGGCAGAAGCAATAGGATCCGCCACTGTAGTGATTAGTGATAATATTAGCATAGATTTAGAGCAAGTTTATTTTGTACCTAGTATGATTAAAAACATCATTTCCATTCCATTGTTGGACAATAGTGGTTATGAGTTTAGAATCAATAAAAACTGCTTTTATTTGATGAGGTGTGGAATTGCTCATCTACTTGGTACATTGCATAACGGGCTCTATATCTTGCAACAAACGAATTTCGTTCTCAACACTCAACACAAAGGAAAATTAGATAATAATGGGAACGCACGTCTGTGGCACGCTAGGCTAGGTCACATATCCCAAGACAGGATGAAGAGGTTGGTAGACTCAAAGAACCTAGAGGTTGGGGACTTGAGCGATCTACCAACTTGTGAATTCTGTCTAAGAGGGAAAATGACCAAGAAGCCCTTTGTAGGACAAAGTAGGCTTGCCACAGGTCTGTTGGACTTGGTCCATACAGACGTATGTGGACCACTAAGGACGCAGGCCCGAGGTGGGTTCTCCTACTTCATAACCTTTACCGATGATCATTCACGGTATGGTTATGTTTACCTAATGAGTTACAAGTCTGAAGCTCTTGAGAGGTTTAAAGAATTCAGACTTGAAGTAGAGAACCAGACCAACTGCAAAATTAAAGTCCTACGGTCAGACCAAGGAGGTGAATACCTTAGTACGGAGTTCCTAGATTATCTAAAAGAACATGGTATAATATCAGAATGGACACCTCCAGGAACACCACAGTTAAATGGTGTCTCTGACAGGAGGAATCGAACCCTGTTGGACATGGTTCGGTCTATGATGAGTTTTACCAAATTGCCCTTATCCTTTTGGGGCTATGCACTAGAAACGGCAGTCAAATTGTTGAATTTGGCACCTACTAGTATATTGACCCAAATGCCATATGAAATATGGCACGGCAAGCCTGCGTCCTACAACTACTTGAAAGTGTGGGGTAGCCCCGCATACGTCAAGAGGTTAGTGGGAGATAAGCTAGAATCCAGGTCTAGCTTATGCAGGTTCGTTGGATACCCTAGGGAAACTGCGGGTTATTACTTTTATGACCCCTTGGAACAAAAGGTGTTTGTTTCTTGGAGCAAGGCTTCCCGGAGGATATCCAACCTGATGAGTTGATCCTTGAGGAATCAAGTGATGGAATCCAGCCATCAGACACAGCCGCAGAACCCTCACTTAGAGGATTCAGGATAGACAGCCGAAGGGCTGACCAACCTCGAGAGGTCCAACATGCTAGGCATGAAGGACAGCCTTAGGAACAGCCAGCCCCGGTTCCTAAACCACCGGCTCTGATACAGTTAGCGCCCACAGTCACCACTGACGTTCCCGTTCTCCATAGGTCCACTAGAGAGTCCAGACCTCCAGTGAGATATGGCTTTGTAGGAGCGACCGATCTTTTGGATAATGATCCTAAGACATATGGAGAAGCGATGTCTGACAACGACTCCGGGAAATGGCTTGAGGCCATGAAAACCGAAATGGACTCCATGAACGAGAACCAAGTCTGGAGTCTTGTAGATCCACCAAAAGGTGTTAAGCCAGTGGGCTGTAAGTGGGTCTACAAGCGCAAAGTTGGCGTTGATGGAAAAGTCACAACCTTTAAGCCTAAGCTTGTAGCTAAGGGATACACTCAACGACCCGGGGTCGATTTTGAGGATACCTACTCGCCAGTAGCCATGGCTAAGTCCATTCGGATCCTGCTCGCCATAGCAGCATGGTATAACTATGAGATATGGCAGATGGACGTCAAAACGGCCTTCCTCAACGATTTCATTGAAGAAGAGATCTATATGGATCAACCGGAGGGTTTCACGGTTACTGGAGAAGAACAGAAAATCTGTCGCCTCCAGAAGTCCATCTATGGCCTCAAACAAGCCTCCCGAAGTTGGAATATTCGCTTTGACGAAGTAATACGGGGTTATGACTTCATCAAAAACGAATCCGACCCTTGTGTATACAAGAAAGTTAGTGGGAGCTCGATAGTGTTCCTAGTGCTTTATGTGGATGATATTCTACTCATTGGTAATGACGTTAGAATGTTAGGAAACACAAAAGCATGGTTGTCAACCCAGTTTTCCATGAAGGATTTGGGTGAAGCCTCCTACATCCTAGGCATCCAGATTGTCAGGGACAGATCTAAAAGGATGTTAGGACTCACCCAAAACTCGTATATGGAGAAAGTCCTAAAGAGATATCGAATGGACAACTCCAAACGAGGATTCCTTCCCATGAGGCATGGGATCAAGTTGTCCAAGAAACAGTCCCCACAGACTGATGAGGAACTTGAAAGGATGAAAGTCATCCCCTATGCTTCTGCCGTAGGTAGCATCCAATATGCGGTCCATTGCACTAGGCCTGACATTGCATACGCTTTGAGCGTGACAAGCAGATATCAGTCCTGCGCAGGAGAGGCACATTGGAATGCTGTTAAGGGCATCCTTAAGTGCCTAAGGAGGACTAAGGAGATGTTCTTAGTCTATGGCAATGGAGAACTAATTCTGGAAGGCTTTAGCGACGCTAGCTTCCAGTCTGATGACGATGATGCCAAGTCTCAATCGGGGTACGTATTCAAACTCAATGGAGGAGTAGTAGCTTGGAAAAGTTCCAAGCAAGCAACCATTGCTGACTCCACCACAGAGGCTGAATACATAGCAGCTTCAGAAGCTGCTAAGGAAGCGGTTTGGATGAGAAACTACATCCAAGAGTTGGGTGTGGTGCCTAGCATCGCCGAGCCTGTTGTCATCTTCTGTGATAACAACGGTGCAATAGTGCAAGCAAAGGAACCGAGATCTCATCACCGTTCCAAACACATTCTTAGACGCTACCATCTTCTTAGAGAAATGGTAGGAAGAGGTGACGTCCGGATGGACCGAGTCAACTCAGCAGACAACACAGCAGACCCGCTGACAAAGCCTATGTCGCAGAGCGCTCATACGCAACATCTTGAGAAGATGGGGATTAGACATATGGGCAATTGGCTTTAAAGGTCAAGTGCGAGATTGTTAGAATAGGTGACCATGTAAGCCAATTTTGGCAGGAATATGTAACCTATGTCTAGACAATTTCAGGTGTTTGATAAAATATATATGAATAAAGAAGTGAAAACTTATATGGCAATACTTTGTTTACGTTCACTTATATCTGCTTTTACATATCTGTTCACTATGCAAACAAAGCCCACGGACTGAGAATCAATTTCGGGGATTGGGACTACGCTTGGAGGTAGGTCCATGAAATCAGTCTTACCGAATCAGTCCGGAAATCTCCAAGTCAAGGAATCCCGAAAATGGGTACTGGGATTCCCTTTGAGACTTGCACTAAGCATCTGCTGTCATATTTCATCGACGGGTGATGAAGGTCGTCTAAGCAGTGTTAGTGGGTCAGCATGCTAGGAAGCAGCTGACTGAGGTGACTCGCGGGGAACCGTCTTACGGAGGACCTTGAGTATGGTCTGCAAGGTATGACGTATTCCCGGTTCCAACGGTACAGGTCAAGTCCTTTGACTTGAGGAACTGCTGAGTTTACCTGTGCATCAGGCCTGTATCTTAGATATGGTGAGAGATTGCCAAAATACTCCTGAGTAGTCATAAGCCATGTCTAGTGCAGCTCGGGTGTACAGAGTGATAGTAGTTTCCAAGAAAGGATCTGTCTCCTGTCAAGAGGTATTGACAGTTGAGTCTCATGTATGCTCTGTGTCTTGTCCCTAAAATCTGTGGCCACAGTAACTGAACAGAAGGGAAGGTTTCCCTTGCAGCGTTTAGTAAGGACAGACCGACACTTAGGTCCAAAATGGGTACCTGCATTTTCCGTGCCCTAGACTCTAAGTGATGAGACCGAAGACAGAAGGACAAGTGTACTGTTAGGGCCTAAATGTTCATCCCCGATTATTTCACCTAGTCTCTAGTGCCATGGACCGTTGCTAGATGGCCACCCATGGTAACGGGTGGATTCTAGGAATCCGACCAAGTCTAGCTGAAAAGGTGAACCTAATGAGTCACACACTATCCACACACACTTAAGTATTTAATTTGGAATTAAATATTGGAGTAAAGGAATGATTAAATTAGATTTAATCGGGTCCTATATTTTCTTGGAGAAATTAATTCCTTCTATTTGATAAAGGGAATTAAATTAATAAATTTGATTTATTAAGGGAATTGATTTAATTGGCCTAGAATAAATATTAATATTTATTTATTATATTTATTTGGCCTTTTGGAATATTTAATAGAATTTAAATATTCCATTAAATTAAAATCAACGGTTGAGATGGAAAGGGAGATGGAAGGCTAGGATTGGTTTGACTAGGTCAAAAATTAGTTTGACTAGGACTTTGACTAGGTCAAAATCCTAGTCAAATTAGAGTTCTTAGAGTTGGAGTTTAAAGAGGATTAAACTCCTCCTCTATATAAACCTCTAGCTTCCAACAATTGAAGGATGATGAAATTCCAACACACACACACAACACACAATTTTCGGCCCCCTCTCCCATCTCTCTCGTCTGCCCTCTCTCTCCACTCTCTCCAAGAAATTATTTTCTAGTTCTCTTGTTCTTGGAACATTAGAACTTAAATGAATCAATACCGTTAATTGATAACGTGTCGTTGATTCATCCACTCCAAAATATACACTTGTTCATTGCTAGCACGACGTACAAGATACGTGGGTGGATCGTGTGTCACGATTTGGAGGGTCTCAAGAACGAGATCTCGGTGCAAAATGGGGAACAACGCGTGTAGCCGTTGAAGACGAAAACGACAACGGGTAGGTCTCGTTTAATATTTTTCGTCCTCTTTAATTTTCTACCCTATGGCCTCCATGATCTTTTATATGTTCTTTAATCATGAGATACACCAAACACCCGGGAATCTCAAGGGTACATCCCTTGAGCGAGTTCTTTCATTTATTAAAGCATGCTTTAATTTTTTGTATTTTATTTTATATCGCGCTTCTGCATTCGCGCAATTTCCTGGGACGATCAACGATTTCTTTCACGGACTGGCTGAGAAACCTGAGGATTGTCCTCGGTTTTGAGAACCAAGGCTACGTCTTGGATGAGCCGCCACCGAGTGACTACAGGAGGGGTCCACGCTTCAAGAGCGTTTGACGTTCGAGAAGTGGCATGAGGACAACCGGAAAGTACGGAGTATCATACTGGCTTCAATGTCTAACGACATCCAGAAGCAGTATGAGAGGCTGGACAACGTCTCCGCCATAATGCCCCGCATGAACGAGGTTTATGCGGTTCCGGATAGGCATATTAGATATGCCGCCACAAAAGCAATCTTTGGCACTAAGCTTTCTGAAGGAGCGTCTGTACAAAGTCATGGGGTCAAGATGCTCTCCCTAGTGGAGAAACTCGAGGACCTTAAAGCGGGCTTAACAATGACACGTACATTGACGTGATCCTCCAACCGCTTCCTCCATCCTATGACCCGTTTGTTGTAAACTACAACATGAACGGACTTGAGAAGTCTATTCATGAGTTGATCAACATGCTGGTCCAATACGAGGCAACGACCCACAATTCGGCGCCGGCGGTATTGATAGGAGAGGCTTCGACCTCGAAGGCGAATGGTAGAAGGGCCGGACGCTGAAAGAGGAAGAAGGGCAAAGGGAAGACGGTTGCGGCCCCAGCTCGCTCTCCGGGCGTCCCTGTTGCTCCGGTTGGACCGAGCAAAGGGAAAGGGAAGGCCTATGGCTCTCAGCGGTCCAAGGCAAATGATGTCTGCATGCATTGTCAAGGAAAGGGGCATTGGAAGAGGGAGTGCCCACAACTCCTCTCCAACCCAGGTATGTTTGTGGTTGAAATAAATATGATTACTAATTCTGCTTCATGGGTATTGGATACTGGGTGTGTGGTGCTCACATCTGCAATGATTTGCAGGCACTGCAAAGAAGCAGAAGGCTAACCAAGGATGAGATGATCCTGAGGCTAGGCGATGGCAAGGCCGTTGTTGAGGAGGCCATCGGATCACTAGAGTTAGCCATTAGTAGTCATGTTAGGATTATACTGAACGACTATTTCTATGTACCTAGCATGATTAAAATATTGTTTCCATCCCGGTCCTTGATAAGGAGGGATATGAATTTACCATCAATAAAAACGGTTTTTTTCATTATTAAAGATGGTATTTCTCATCTGCTTGGTACATTGGTCAACGGTCTGTACATACTTCAACAGTCTAATTGGATTATGACTGCAGAACACAAACGAAAACACGATGATCATAATAACGCACAGCTATGCCATGCGAGGTTAGGTCATATCTCTAAAAATAGGATAAGAAGGTTGGTGGACTCAAAGAGTCTAGAAATAGACGATTTGGACAACCTACCGACCTACGAATCCTGTCTGAAGGGAAAGATGATCAAGAAACCCTTTGTTGGACAAAGTACGCTAGCCAATGGTCTGTTGGATTTGATCCATACAGATGTCTGTGGTCCACTAAATACTCAGGCTAGAGGTGGGTACTCGTACTTCATAACCTTTACCGATGATCACTCATAGTATGGTTATGTTTACCTGATGAGGTACAAGTCTGAAGCCTTTGGAAGGATTAAGGAATACAGACTTGAAGTAGAGAACCAAACCGGTCGAAAGATCAAAGCCCTTCGGTCGAACCGAGGTGCAGAGTATTTGAGTGGTGAGTTTACTGACTATCTAAAAGAGAATGGGATTCTCTCTCAGTGGACCCCTCCTGGAACACCACAGCTTAATGGTGTGTCTGAAAGGAGGAATCGAACCTTGTTGGACATGGTCCGATCCATGATGAGTTTTACCGAACTCCCTCTTTCCTTCTGGGGATACCCTCTAGAGACGGCGGCCAAAGTTTTGAACTTGGCGCCATCTAAGACGGTATCCCAGATGCTATATGAGATATGGCATGGCAAGCCTGCCTCCTATAAATACTTGAAAGTGTGGGGGTATGTCAAGAGATTAGTGGGAGATAAACTGGACTCGAGGTCTAGTTTATGCAGGTTCATCGACTATCCAAAAGAAACTGCGGGGTATTATTTCTATGATCCCTCCGAGCAAAAGGTTTTTGTCTCACGAAACGCAGTGTTCTTGGAAAAGGGTTTTCCATCGGATAGTCGACGTGATGAGGTGCTCCTTGAGGAATCAAGTGAGGCACCCCATAAGGCAGCAGTGACATCTGAGCCAGTAGTTCCCACTAATATTGTTCCAGTCCTCCGTAGGTCGGCCCGAGTATCCCATGCACCTGATAGGTATGGATTTCTGGGCCTGACCGGTCAGTTGGATAATGATCCAAAGACGTACGGAGAAGCAATGTCGGACATCAATTCGGATAAGTGGCTTGAGGCCATGAAATCCGAGATGGACTCAATGGGTACAAACAAGGTTTGGACCCTAGTAGACCCACCTAAAGGGGTAAAACCCGTAAGGTGTAAATGGGTCTACAAACGTAAGCTTGGAGCTGACGGGGAGGTTGCAACCTTCAAAGCCAGGCTTGTGGCGAAAGGTTACACTCAATGACCCAGGGTCGATTTTGAGGAAACCTATTCGCTCGTAGCAATGGCCAAGTCTATTCGGATGCTGCTTGCCATAGCAGCATGGTATGACTATGAAATATGGCAGATGGACGTGAAAATGGCCTTCCTCAATGGTTTTGTAGAGGAAGAGATCTATATGGATCAGCCGGAAGGTTTCACAAATGTTGGAGAAGAGCAGAAGGTCTGTCGTCTCCAAAGGTCCATCTATAGCCTCAAACAAGCTTCCCGAAGCTGGAACATACGTTTTGATGAAGTCATACGAGGTTATGATTTCATCAAGAACGAGTCCGATCCTTGTGTATACAAGAAGATCAGTGGGAGCTCAGTTGCGTTTCTGGTGCTTTACGTGGATGACATCTTGGTCATTGGGAATGATGCTAAGATGTTAGGCACCACTAAAGCTGGGTTGTCAATGCAATTTTTCATGAAGGATATGGGCGAGGCATCTTACATCCTTGGCATCAAGATCTACAAGGATAGATCTAGAAGGATGTTAGGAATGGCCAAGTCCTCGTATATTTAGAAAGTCTTGAAGAGATTCAAGATGGAGAACTCAAAATGAGGATTCCTTCCTATGAGGCATGGAATTAAGTTATCCAAGAAGCAGTCTCCTAAGACTAATGAGGAGCTTAAACGGATGTTGGACATCCCCTATGCTTCAGCCGTAGGCAGCATACAGTATGCTGTTCAGTGCACTAGACCTGATGTGGCTTTCGCTTTGAGCGTAACAAGTCGATATCAGTCGTGTGTCGGGGAGGCACACTAGAGTGCAGTCAAGACTATCCTAAAGTACCTGAAAAGGACTAAGGACATGTTCTTGATCTACGGTGGTGGAGAGTTGATACTGGAAGGCTATACCGACGCTAGCTTCCAGTCAGATGACGATGATGCCAAGTCTCAGTATGGTTTTGTATTTAGACTAAATGGTGGCGTGGTTACTTGGAATAGTTCCAAGTAGGCTACCACGGCGGACTCCACCATAGAGTTTTGAATACATAGCGGCTTTGGAAGCTACTAAAGAGTGGTTTGGTTGATGAGCTGCATCCAAGGGTTGGATGTAGTACCTAGCATTGCTAAGCCTGTAATTATCTTTTATGATAACAATGGGGAGATAGCGCTAGTAAAGGAACCCAGATCTCATCACGATCCAAGCATATTCTTAGACGCTACCATCTTCTTAGCATGCATGCAAAATATTAATGTGATGAGATCTCGGTCAATAATTTCGAACTCTCACTTGGTTGGACCAAGTTAAAATATTAGGCTCATGATGGACTTTGTGTTAGAATAGGTGACCAGAAAGCCAATAGGTTTGGTGATTTGTAACTGATCTGACAACTTGATATAAATGTAATATTATTATCTGATGAATAAAATGAGTATTTATCACTTCTGGTGCTTACTTTGTTGCGCTCATTTTACATTTGTTAAAACGGTGTTTAACTTAAATCGCAACAAAGGCCACAGACCATGGATAACAACTCGTGCAGTTGGGCCACGCATTGGATAGTGGTCATGAAACCAACTGATTAAGAGTTGGGTCTGAAACGTTCCAAGTCGAGAACCTCGAGACAGGGCATCGAGAGTCCTATTGAGACTTGCGTCAAGAGTCGTGTTCAATTGGATGAGTGTCGTGTTTCATCGGTGACAGGCGTGGGACGCCTGCACGATCTTGATGGGTTAGTCAACTGGGGTCGAGCCGACAGGACTGACTCGCGGGGGATCATCATATGGAAGCCTTGGAGGCTTGGTCGGTATGATTGGTTTTCCCCGGTTCCGATAGTACGAGAGTAACCCTCAGACTTGAGGAATCACGGCAGTCGCGTGCACAGGACGGCTGTATCTTGGATCTGGCGAGAGGTGATCATTCTGTAAGATAATCATCATAAGCCTTGTCCAGTGCAGTCGGAATGTGTAGCGAGGACGGTGGATTCCAAGAAGAGGGCCCGTCCCCTGTCAGTATGTGACAGAGGTATCTCCTATGCACTCGGAGACACGTTCATGTTGTTTAAAGCTGTGGCCACAGTGGTTGGTCGAACAGGGAATGGTTTCTTGTGTCGACGCAATGATGAAAGATTATGTGGATCGTCCCGGGAAAAGCGCGAATGCGGAAGCGCGGTATAATTAAAAATTAAAAACGGAATTTAAACATGCTTTTAAATTAAAAACACGTTTCAAAGGGTGTGCCTTTGAAATTTTCCCGGGCATTCGGTGTATCTCATGAACGTATAACATAAAATAAATCATGGAGGCCATAGGGTTGAAAATTAAAGAGGGACAAAAATTTAAAACGAGACCTACTCATTGTCGTTTTCGTCTTCAACGGCTACACGCGTTGTTCCCCGTTTTGCACCAAGATCCCGTCTTTGAGACCCTCTAATTCGTGACACACGATCCACCCACGTATCTTGCACGTCGTGCTAGCAACGAACAAGTGTATAATTTTGGAGTGGATAAATCAATAACACATTATCAATTAATGGTATTGATTCATCAAGATTCTAATGTTCCAAGAACAAAAGAATCAAGAAAAACTATTTTCTTGAGAGAGAGAGGGGCGGACGAGAGAGATGGGAGAGAGAGAGAAACCGTGTGTGTGTGTTGTGTGTGTGTGTTGGAGTTTCATCATCATGTAAATTGTAGGATGCTAGGGGTTTATATAGAAGAGGAGTTTAATCCTCTTTAAACTCCTCTTTCAAGAACTCTAATTTGATTAGGATTTTGACCTAGTCAAAGTCCTAGTCAAACTAGTGTTTTGACCTAGTCAAAACGATCCTAGCCATCCATCTCTCCCATTAATCTCAACCGTTGATTTAATTTAATTTAATGGAAATATTTAAAACCTATTTAAATATTTCCAAGAGGCTAAAATAAATATAAATATTATTTAAGCCCATTAAATAAATCCTTTTGATAAATCCAATTTATCAATTTAATTCCTTCTATCAAATAGAAAGAATTATTTCTCCAAGAAAAAATAAAGGTCCCGATTAAATCTAATTTAATCATTCCTTCACTCCAATATTTAATTCCAAATTAAATATTTAATTGTGTGTGGATAGTGTGTGACTCTTTAGGTTCACCATTCAGCTAGACTTGGTCGGATTCCTAGAATCCGTCCGTTACCATGGGTGGCCATCTAGCAACGGTCCATGGCACTAGAGACTAGGTGAAATATTCAGGGATGAACATTTAGGCTCTAACAGTACGCTTGTGAAAGATTATGTGGATCGTCCCGGGAAAAGCGCGAATGCGGAAGCGCGGTATAATTAAAAATTAAAAACGGAATTTAAACATGCTTTTAAATTAAAAACACGTTTCAAAGGGTGTGCCTTTGAAATTTTCCCGGGCATTCGGTGTATCTCATGAACGTATAACATAAAATAAATCATGGAGGCCATAGGGTTGAAAATTAAAGAAGGACGAAAATTTAAAACGAGACCTACCCGTTGTCGTTTTCGTCTTCAACGGCTACACGCGTTGTTCCCCGTTTTGCAACCAAGATCCCGTCTTTGAGACCCTCTAATTCGTGACACACGATCCACCCACGTAATCTTGCACGTCGTGCTAGCAACGAACAAGTGTATAATTTTGGAGTGGATGAATCAATAACACATTATCAATTAATGGTATTGATTCATCAAGATTCTAATGTTCCCAAGAACAAAAGAATCAAGAAAACTATTTTCTTGAGAGAGAGAGGGGCGGACGAGAGAGATGGGAGAGAGAGAGAAACCGTGTGTGTGTGTTGTGTGTGTGTGTTGGAGTTTCATCATCATGTAAATTGTAGGATGCTAGGGGTTTATATAGAAGAGGAGTTTTAATCCTCTTTAAACTCCTCTTTTAAGAACTCTAATTTGACTAGGATTTTGACCTAGTCAAAGTCCTAGTCAAACTAGTGTTTTGACCTAGTCAAAACGATCCTAGCCATCCATCTCTCCCATTAATCTCAACCGTTGATTTAATTTAATTTAATGGAAATATTAAAAACCTATTTAAATATTTCCAAGAGGCTAAAATAAATATAAATATTATTTAAGCCCATTAAATAAATTCCTTTGATAAATCCAATTTATCAATTTAATTCCTTCTATCAAATAGAAAGAATTATTTCTCCAAGAAAAATAAAGGTCCCGATTAAAATCTAATTTAATCATTCCTTCACTCCAATATTTAATTCCAAATTAAATATTTAATTGTGTGTGGATAGTGTGTGACTCTTTAGGTTCACCATTCAGCTAGACTTGGTCGGATTCCTAGAATCCGTCCGTTACCATGGGTGGCCATCTAGCAACGGTCCATGGCACTAGAGACTAGGTGAAATATTCAGGGATGAACATTTAGGCTCTAACAGTACGCTTGTCCTTCTGTCTTCGGTCTCATCACTTAGTGTCTAGGGCACGGATAACGCAGGTACCCATCTTGGACCTAAGTGTCGGTCTGTCCTCACTAAACGCCGCAAGGGAAAAACCTTCCCTTCTGTTCAGTCACTGTGGCCACAGTTTTAGAGGACAAGACCTAGAGCATACATGAGACTCAACTGTCAAAACCTATTGACAGGAGACAGATCCTTTCTTGGAAACTACTGTCACTTTGCACACCAGGACTGCACTAGACATGGCTTATGAC
>JACGWO010000004.1:18022965-18241829 GCA_034509735.1 Sesamum alatum
TAATAGAAGGAATTATTTCTCCAAGAAAAATAAAGGACCCGATTAAATCAATTTAATCATTCCTTCACTCCAATATTTAATTCTTAATTAAATATCTAAATGTGTGTGGATAGTGTGTGACTTTTTAGGTTCACCTTTCAGCTAGACTTGGTCGGATTCCTAGAATCCTTCCGTTACCATGGGTGGCCATCTAGCAACGGTCCATGGCACTAGAGACTAGGTGAAATATTCAGGGATGAACATTTAGGCTCTAACAGTACACTTGTCCTTCTGTCTTCGGTCTCATCACTTAGAATCTAGGGCACGGAAAATGCAGGTACCCATTTTGGACCTAAGTGTTGGTCTGTACTCACTAAACGCCGCAAGGGAATCCTTCCTTCTGTTCAGTCACTGTGGCCACAGTTTTAGGGACAAGACCTAGAGTATACATGAGACTCAACTGCCAAAACCTATTGACAGGAGACAGATCCTTTCTTGGAAACTACTGTCACTTTGCACACCAGAACTGCACTAGACATGGCTTATGACTACCAAAGAGAATTCTGGCAATCTCTCACCATATCTAAGATACAGCTCTGATGTACAGGTAAACTCAGCAATTCCTCAAGTCAAAGGACTTGACCTGTACCGTTGGAACCGGGAATACACGTCATACCTTGCTGACCATACTCAAGGTCCTCCGTAAGACGGTTCCCGCGAGTCACCTCAGTCAGCTGCGTCCTCGCATGCTAACCCACTAACACTGCTTAGACGACCCTCGTCACCCGTCGATGAAACACGACAGCAGGTGCTTAGTGCAAGTCTCAAATGGAATCCCGGTACCCATTTTCGGGATTCCTTGACTTGGAGAATTTCCGGACTGATTCGGGAAAGACTGATTCCATGGACCTACCTCCAAGCGTAGTCCCAGTCCCCAAATTGATTCTCAGTCGTGGGCTTTGTTTGCGTAGTGAACAGATATAGAAAAGTGAACACAAACAAAGTAATGCCAAATGAAATTCACTTCTTTATTCATCAATGATTTATCAAACACCCATAATTGTCTAGACATAGGTTACATATACCGCCAAAATTGGCTTACATGGTCACCTATTCTAACACAAGTGTACTGTTAGAGCCTAAATGTTCATCCCTGAATATTTCACCTAGTCTCTAGTGCCATGGACCGTTGCTAGATGGCCACCCATGGTAACGGCGGATTCTAGGAATCCGACCAAGTCTAGCTAAATGGTGAACCTAAAGAGTCACACACTATCCACACACACACTTAGTATTTAATTTGGAATTAAATATTGGAGTAAAGGAATGATTAAATTAGATTTAATCGGGTCCTATATTTTCTTGGAGAAATTAATTCCTTCTATTTGATAAAGGAATTAAATTAATAAATAGGATTTATTAAAGGGTTGATTTAATGGGCTTAGAATAAATAATAATATTTATTTATTATATTATATTTATTCTTTTAGCCTTTTGGAATATTTAATGGGATTTAAATATTCCATTAAATTAAAATCAACGGTTGAGATGGAAAGGGGAGATGGAAGGCTAGGATTCGTTTGACTAGGTCAAACACTAGTTTGACTAGGTCAAATCCTAGTCAAATTAGAGTTCTTAGAGTTGGAGTTTAAAGAGGATTAAACTCCTCTCTATATAAACCTCTAGCTCCAACAATTGTAGGATGATGATTCTTGAAAACACACACAACACACACTCTCCCGTTCTCCTACCTCTCGTCCGCCCTCTCTCCTTCTCCAACAAGAAAATATTTTTTTTTTTCTTAGTTCTTTTGTTCTTGGAACATTAGAACTTAGATGAATCAATTCCGTTAATTGATAACGTGTTGTTGATTCATCCACTCCAAAAATAATACACTTGTTCGTTGCTAGCACGACGTGCAAGATACGTGGGTGGATCGTGTGTCACGATTTGGAGGGTCTCAAGAACGAGATCTGGGTGCAAAACGAGGAACAACGCGAGTAGCCGTTGAAGACGAAAACGACAACAAGTAGGTCTCGTTTTACTTTTTCGTCCCTCTTTAATTTTCAACTCTTTGGCCTCCATGATTTCTTTACATGCTTTATAATCATGAGATACACCGAAGGCCCGGGAACCTCAAGGGTACATCCCTTGAGCGTGTTCTTTTAAATTAAAAGCATGCTTTATTTTTCGTATGTTTATTTGTATCGCGCTTCGCATTCGCGCAATTCCCGGGACGATCCACCGATTCCCTTTCAGTGGTATCAGAGCCCGGTTCGATGTATAGGCCTAGGGTTAATGTGCGTTCTAAGCATGAAACGTGATATTAGCATGTTTTATATTAAATCTTGATTTTTCTTGATTTTAAGCATGTCGATTTTATTGCTTTTAAATCGTGTGAATCTCTGAATGTTGGTGTTTTTTCTGTTTTTCTTGGAAACGGGGTGAAAAATTGAACGAAAAATGAGAAACGACGCAGCCGGCCAGCAGGGAGGGCTGGCCGCGCGCAGCCGCAAGCTGCCGGCAGGGCAGACGCGTGCAGGCAAGGGAGGCCTGTGCGCGCCCGCCCAGCCGGTCGTGCAGGGCAGCGCGCAGCCAGGAAGGCTGAGCGCAGGCGCCCGCGCAGGGCAGCGCCTCCAGGCGCGCGCGCACGCAGATAGGGGTGTCTGCGGGCGCGCGCGCCCGGCAGGCGTGCTCATGCGCGCGCGCGCGCGCAAGGCTTCGCGCCTGTGAGTCCGCGCGCGGACGGGCTCTGGGCAGCGTCGCCAGGCGCGCGCGTACACAGACGGAGGATTCTGCGCTCGTGCGCCCGACAGGCGTGCCCAGTGCGCGTCTGCGCGTGCACTGCGCACGGCACGGCCGGCAGCCAGCACGACACTGCGCACGGCACGGCCGGCACGGCACTGCGCACGGCACAGCAAGGCAAGGGAGCCTGCACGCGCGGCAGCCTGCCGGAATGCCAGGCCGCGCAGCGCGCTGCCGGCCAGGCGCCTGCGCGCGCGCAAGGGCGGCAGGCTGAGCCTGCTGCCCTGTGCGCGTGCCGGTGGGCTGCTGCTGGCGGCGGTGGCTGCTGCTGCTGCTGCTAGGGTTTCAAAACACTAGCAGTGTTTTTCTTTTATTTTTTAATTAATTATTTTCAGTTTTAATTTTGAATTAATTCTGAAAAAAATTCATTTTTTGGTTCAATTATGCCTATTTTTCTAAAGACATTATTTTAGGAGTAAAATAAATTGGATTTGGAGTCCCGGGGTTATTTTACTTAAAATAATGAGGAAAGATTTTCCTAAAACGAGAAAATAATATTACCAATATTTGTGTTTTATTTTTCACACGTTGTGCACGTATTCATTTATCATTTTGGATATTTATGATTGAAAATCATATGTTGTTGGTATTTTGTAATTATATGATTGGATCATGTGATTATGTGTGTTGGATGGAAATGGATGATCGCGAGCCCTAGACCGGATGTATGGTTTATTTTCTGTTGGGCCTGTGTGCCTCTTTTACTGCTTTCCTCCTTCTCTCTTTCTAGTTGCCTTGGAATAATAAGGCATTCTACCTCCCTCCTTATGTACTCACCCCGGGTTTTCGCTGGGGTTTCTATTTTTAATATGTAATGAGAGTAGACTAGGAGTGAGGTTTCTATTTTTGTAATTGGTGGAGAAGAAGGAAGGACGACATGGAGATCCCAGACGGGAGGCCCCCTTGAAGTTTTCCATGAAGCGAGGAAAGAGAAAAAGAGACCAAGGCCCATCAGCATGATGATTGGGTTACTATTAATGTAATAGTATAGAACCAACCCTAGATTGACCATAGATCCACTGCGGGCTCAGTGGGTCGCATAGGATTCGGGCTCGTGATCATCCAACAGGGGCGTGCTAGGCTTTAATTTTGCATGTGGTTATGATGATGGATGAATGGGTTGTTTATTTATCGTATAACTACTGTGGATGGTTTATTTACGCATTATGGATGTATGTGTAGATATTTATTTATTTGAGATCTCGGTCATTTCTTACTCTCACATTGGTTGGACCAATGTCAAAATATTAGACCCTAGACAAAGTGGACATGAACTCTAGGAGTTTGTCCATGCCTTCCAATCCATGGCATAGTGAGGAAGCTGCTTTGGGTCAATAGCATGGTCTCACGAGTCGTGGCACCTTATTGTACTTAAAGGAAGCTGCATTATGTCATGAACGAAAAGCGGGCTGCTGCTACCTGTCTCACGAGTCGTGGGGTACCAGTGGGTCCGTGGCTCGGTCGATTGGGTTGGGTCTAACGCCCAATTAACATGATTCGCTTGGAGTCCTCGGGATCATGTGAAAGGGTGACGCAATAATCTTGGGAATCTCGTGGAACGAGAATGGTATGGAATAACTCCCACAGGATCTTTTCCATGCGAATCGTAAAAGCGGGGTATGGGAAAAATCGCTGTGGATCCCAAGCCCACTTGGAAAGGATTTCCCAAAAATCACGTTTGAGAGTACCGTGTTTTCGTATAAATAGTGGGAGGATTAAATGACTAAAGTCCATGCATTTAATTATTTATCAAACCACCATTTTTTATTTTCTGCTGATCGCGCGCTGTTTTCTAAAATGTAGATTTTAAAATGTCTAAGAACCCACTTTCCACCATTCTTGAGACAAACAAATTCAATGGAACAAACTACAACGACTGGTTGCACAATCTAATGATAGTCCTAGATTACGAGAACCAAGGCTACGTCATGGACGAGCCTCTCCCTAGGACCTTACCGGAAGGATCCACGCCAGAAGAACGTGAGACGTTCGAGACTTGGCATAAGGATAACCGAAAGGTCCGTAGCATCATACTTGCTTCGATGACAAATGAGATTCAGAAGCAATATGAAAGGCTAGACGATGTCCCTTCCATTATGGCTCGCCTTAAGGATTGCTATACAGTCCCGGACCGGCATACTAGGTATGTCGTGACCAAGGCGTTCTTTGGAACAAAAATGACAGAAGGATCCTCTGTACAAGAGCACGGGGTTAAAATGCTTACCCTGGTGGAAAAGCTCGAGGACCTAAAGGCAGGTCTCGATAATGAAACGTACATAGATGTGATCCTTCAGTCACACCCACCCTCCTTTGACCAATTTATCGTCAACTACAACATGAACGCACTTGAGAAGAGCATTCATGAGTTGATCAATATGTTGGTGCAATACGAGGCAACGACTAAGAAGTCCACGCCTTCGGTATTGTTTGGAGGTGCTTCGACTTCTAATACGAAAGGCAAGGGTGCCGGACGTTAGAAGAAGAAGAAAGGGAAGGGAAAGGCCGTCAAAGCAGCTACGAACACTAAGAGTGTTCCCATTGCCAAAGAGAGGAAAGGCAAAGGAAAGGGAAAGGTTGTCTCTAAGCAACAGTCAAAGGCATATGACATATGTATCAACTGCCGTGAGAAAGGGCATTGGAAGAGAGAGTGCCCCAAACTCTTCTCGAACCAAGGTATATATGTGATTGAGGTTAATATGGTCACTAGTTCTGCCTCTTGGATATTAGATACCGGCTATGGAGCTCACATTTGCAATGACTTGCAGGTGTTGAAAAGAAGCAGAAAACTGGGTAGCGGGGACATGATCCTGAAGCTTGGGAATGGCAAGGCCATCTCGGCAGAAGCAGTAGGATCCGCCACTCTAGTGATTAGTGATAATATTAGCATAGACTTAGAGCAAGTTTATTTTGTACCCAGTATGATTAAAAACATCATTTTCATTCCATTGTTGGACAATAGTGGTTATGAGTTTAGCATCAATAAAAATTGCTTTTATCTTGCAACAAACGAATTTCGTCCTCAATGCACAACACAAACGAAAATTAGATAATAACGGGAACGCACGTCTGTGGCACGCTAGGCTAGGTCACATATCCCAAGATAGGATGAAAAGGTTGGTAGACTCAAAGAACCTAGAGGTTGGGGACTTGAGCGATCTACCAACTTGTGAGTCCTGTCTAAGAGGGAAAATGACCAAGAAGCCCTTTGTAGGACAAAGCAGGCTTGCCACAGGTCTGTTGGACTTGGTCCATACAGACGTATGTGGACCACTAAGGACGCAGGCCCGAGGTGGGTTCTCATACTTCATAACCTTCACCGATGATCATTCACGGTATGGTTATGTTTACCTGATAAGGTACAAGTCTGAAGCTTTTGAGAGGTTTAAAGAATTCAGACTTGAAGTGGAGAACCAAACCAACTGCAAAATTAGAATCCTTCGGTCGGACCGAGGCGGTGAATACCTTAGTACGGAGTTCCTAGATTATCTAAAAGAACATGGTATAATATCAGAATGGACACCTCCAGGAACACCGCAGTTAAATGGCGTCTCTGAAAGGAGGAATCGAACCCTGTTGGACATGGTTCGGTCCATGATGAGTTTTACCAAATTGCCCTTATTGTTTTTGGGCTATGCACTAGAAACGGCGGCCAAATTATTGAATTTAGCGCCTACTAGTGCATTGACCCGAACGCCATATGAGATATGGCACGACAAGCCTGCATCCTACAACTACGTGAAAGTGTGGGGTAGCCCCGCATACGTCAAGAGGTTAGTGGGAGATAAGTTAGAATCTAGGTGTAGCTTATGCAGGTTCGTTGGATACCCTAAAGAAACTGCGGGTTATTACTTTTATGACCCCTTGGAACAAAAGGTGTTTGTTTCAAGAAATGCAGTATTCTTGGAGCAAGGCTTCCCGGAGGATATCCAACCTGATGAGCTGATCCTTGAGGAATCAAGTGATGGAATCCAGCCATCAGAGGAGGCCGCGGAACCCTCACTTAGAGGATTCAGGATAGACAGCCGAAGGGCTGACCAACCTCGAGAAGTCCAACATGCTAGGCATGAAGGACAGCCTCAGGAACAGCCAGTCCCGGTTCCTGAACCGCCGGCTCCGATACAGTCAGCGCCCACAGTCACCACTAACGTTCCCGTTCTCCGTAGGTCCACTAGAGAGTCCAGACCTCCAGTGAGATATGGCTTTCTAGGAGCGGCCGATCTTTTGGATAACGATCCTAAGACATATGGAGAAGCGATGTCTGACATCGACTCCGGGAAATGGCTTGAGGCCATGAAAACCAAAATGGACTCCATGAGCGAGAACCAAGTCTGGAGACTTGTAGATCCACCGAAAGGTGTTAAGCCAGTGGGTTGTAAGTGGGTCTACAAGCGCAAAATTGGCGTTGATGGAGAAGTCACAACCTTTAAGGCTAGGCTTGTAGCTAAGGGATACACTCAACGACCCAGGGTCAATTTTTAGGATACCTACTCACCGGTAGCCATGGCTAAATCCATTCGGATCCTGCTCGCCATAGCAGCATAGTATGACTATGAGATATGGCAGATGGACGTGAAAACGGCCTTCCTCAATGGCTTCGTTGAGGAAGAGATCTATATGGATCAGCCGGAGGGTTTCACGGTCACTGGAGAAGAACAGAAGGTCTGTCGTCTCCAGAAGTCCATCTATGGCCTCAAACAAGAATCCCGAAGTTGGAACATTCTCTTTGATGAAGTGATACAGGGCTATGACTTCATCAAAAAACGAATCCGACCCTTGTGTATACAAGAAGGTCAGTGGGAGCTCTATAGTGTTCCTAGTGCTTTATGTGGATGACATTCTACTCATTGATAATGACGTAAGAATGTTAGGAAACACAAAAGCGTGGTTGTCAACCCAGTTTTCCATGAAGGACTTGGGTGAAGCCTCCTACATCCTAGGCATCCAAATAGTCAGAGACAGATCTAAACGGATGTTAGGGCTTACCTAGAACTCGTATATGGAGAAAGTCCTAAAGAGATATCGAATGGACAACTCCAAGCGAGGATTCCTTCCCATGAGGCATGGGATCAAGTTGTCCAAGAAACAGTCCCCACAGACTGATGAGGAACTTGAAAGGATGAAAGTCATCCCCTATGCTTCTGTCATAGGCAGCATCCAATATGCAGTCCACTGCACCAGGCCTGACATTGCTTACGCTTTGAGCATGACAAGCAGATGTCAATCCTGCGCAGGAGAGGCACATTGGAATGCTGTTAAGGGCATCCTTAAGTACCTAAGGAGGACTAAGGAAATATTCTTAGTATATGGTAATGGAGAACTGATCCTGGAAGGCTTTAGCGACGCTAGCTTCCAGTCTGATGACGATGATGCCAAGTCTCAATCGGGTTACGTATTCAAACTCAATGGAGGAGTAGTGGCTTGGAAAAGTTCCAAACAAGCAACCACTGCTGACTCCACCACAGAGGCTGAATACATAGCAGCTTCAGAAGCTGCCAAGGAAGCGGTTTGGATGAGAAACTACATCTAAGAATTGGGCGTGGTGCCTAGCATCACCGAGCCCGTTGTCATCTTCTGTGATAACAACGGTGCAATAGCGCAAGCAAAGGAACCTAGATCTCATCACCGTTCCAAACACATTCTTAGACGCTACCACTTCTAAGAGAAATGGTAGGAAGAGGTGACGTTCGGATGGACCGAGTCAACTCAGTTGACAACGCAGCAGATCCACTGACAAAGCTTATGTCGCAGAGCGCTCATACGCAACATCTTGAGAAGATGGGGATCAGGCAAATGGGCGATTGGCTTTAAAGGTCAAGTGGGAGATTGTTAGAATAGGTGACCATATAGCCAATCTTGGCTTCTGCCGTAGGAAGCATCCAATATGCCGTCCACTGCACGAGACCTGACATCGCTTACGCCTTAAATGTAACAAGCAGATAATCAGTCTTGTGCAGGAGAGGGACATTGGAATGCAGTCAAGAGCATCCTTAAGTACCTGAGGAGGACTAAGGAGATGTTCTTGGTCTATGGCAATGGAAAACTGATCCTGGAAGGCTTTAGCGATGCTAGCTTCCAGGCGGATGACGATGATGCCAAGTCTCAGTCAGGTTATGTATTCAAGCTCAATGGAGGTGTGGTAGCATGGAAAAGCTCCAAGCAAGCAACCACAGCTGATTCCACCGCTGAGGCCGAATACATAGCAGCTTCAGAAGCTACCAAAGAAGTGGTTTGGATGAGAAACTACATCCAAGAGTTGGGTGTGGTGCCTAGCATTGCGGAACCCGTAGTTATCTTCTACAATAACAACGGAGCCATAGCGCAAGCAAAGGAACCGAGATCTCATCACCGATCCAAGGGTAGTTATTTTTAATACAATAACAATGGCCTTAGAATAAATATTTATTTATTTATTTGGGCCTTTGGAATATTTAATAGAATTTAAATATTCCATTAAAATTAAATTAATGGTTGAGATAGAAAGGGAGCGATGGATGGCTAGGATTGATTTGACTAGGTCAAACACTACTTTGACTAGGACTTTGACTAGGTCAAAATCCTAGTCAAAATAGACCTCTTTAGAGTTGGAGTTTAAAGAGGATTAAACTCCTCCTCTATATATAGTCCTAGCCTTTCACTATTTGAGAAATGATGAAACTCCAACACACACATACACACACTACTCGGCTCTCTCCTCTCTCCCTCTCGTCCGCCCACTCTCTCTCTCTCACAAAAAAATATTTTCTTGTTCTTTTGTTCTTGGAACAATCGAACTTAGGAGAATTAATACCGTTAACTAATAACGTGTGATTAATTCATCCTCTCCAAAATAATACTTGTTCGTTCGCTAGCACGACGTGCAAGATACGTGGGTGGATTGCTTGTACAATTTGGAGAATCTCACGTACGAGATTTGGTGCAAAACGGGGAACAACGCGAGTACCGGTTAGAAGACGAAAACGACAATCGGTAGGTTCCGATTTAATTTTTCGTCCCTCTTTATTTTTAATCCTATGGCCTCCATGATTTTTTTTATGCTTTTAATTCATGAGATACACCGAACGCCCGGGAACTTCAAGGGTACACCCCTTGAACGTGTTCTTTTACTTAATTAAAAGCATGCTTTAATTTTTGTATTTAATTTTATACCGCGCTTCTCATTTGCGCTATTTCCGGGGACGATCCACAATCTTTCATTGAGAATATGGGTATTACACATATGGGTGATTGGCTTTAAAGGTCAAGTGGGAGATTGTTAGAATAGATGACCATGAAGCCAACTTTATGAAGCAAATTGTTACCTATGTCTGAACAATTTCAGAGTTTTAATAAACCATGATGAATAAGAAAATGATGTTCATCTAGCTCATACTTTGTCTGTGTTCAATTTACTGCTTTATAACTGTTCACTGCACGAACAAAGCCCACAGACTGAGATCACATTTCGGGAACTGGAACTACACTTGGAGGTAGGTTCATGAAATCAGTTTCGTCGAATCAGTCTGAAAATCTCCAAGTCAAGGAATCTCGGGAAATGGGTATCAAGAATCCGCTTGAGGCTTGCACTAAGCATCTGCTGTCGTGTTTCATCGATGGGTGACGAGGTTCGTCTATGCAGCGTTAGTGGGTCAACTTGCTAAGGAGCAGCTGACTGAGGTGACTCGCGGGAACCGTCTTATGGAGGACCTTGAGTAGGGTCAGATAGGTATGACTTGAGTTCCCGGTTCCAACGGTACAAGTTAATCCTTGGACTTGAGGAACTGCTGAGTTTACCTATACACCGTGGTTGTATCTTAGGTATGGTGAGAGATTACCAAATCATAGTTACTGAATAGTCATTAGCCATATCAAGTGCAGTCATGATGTGGAACATGACAGTAGTTTCCAAGAAAGGATTTGTCTCATGTCAGAGCGCTAACAGTAGCGTCTCACTGTGCTCTGAGACTTGTCCCTAAATCTGTGGTCACAGTAACTGAACAGAAGTGAAGGATTCCTGCAGTGTTTAGTGTAGGACAAGCCGACACTTAGGTCCAAGATGGGTACCTACGTTTCCGTGCCTTAGACCCTAAGTGGTGAGACCGTAGGTAGAAGGATAAATATACTGCAGAGCCTAAATGTTCACCCCCACGCTTATTCACCTAGTCTCTAGTGCCATGGACCGTTGCTAGACGGCCACCCATGGTAACGGACGGATTCTAGGAAATCGACCAAGTCTAGCTGAAGGTGAACCTAAAGAGTCACACATAATCCGCACACATAATGTATCTAATTTAGAATTAAATATTTGGAGAGAGATGGGACGATTAAATTAGATTTAATCGGATCTTTCTTTTCTTGGAAAAATTAATTCCTTTAATTGGATGAAAAGGAATTTTACCAATGAATTGGATTTATTGGAATTTCTTTGGGTTTAAAATAAATATTACTATTTGTTTTATTTATTTCTTGCCCTATGGATTATTTAAATAAGATTTAAATATTCCATAAAATAAATGGATGGTTGAGATTAAAAGGAGAGATGGATGGCTAGGATTGGTTTGACCAATCAAAGAGCTACTTTGACTAGGACTTTCAATTCACTGGGTGAGTGCCGAGTTTTCCAAAATCCTAGTCAAAATAGTCTTCCAAGAGTTGGAGTTTGAAGAGGAATGGATTCCTCTTCTATATATACTCCTAGTCCTTCACTTGTGGAGAGATGATGAAATTCAAGAATTACACACACACACACACCATACGTCTCTCCTCCCCCTCTCGGCCACTCTCCCTCTTTCCCAAGAAATATTCTTAGTTCTTTTGTTTCATACAATTGAACTTAAGGAGGGTTGATCACGTTAACTCATAGCGTTTGATCGATCCGTCCTCTCCAAATAATATACACTTGGTTTCTCGCTAGCACGAGGATCAAGATACATGGGCGGATTTCGTGTACGATTTAGAGGGTCTCAATACGAGATCTTAGAGCAAAACGGAGAACAACGCAAGTAGCGGCTCGAAGACAAAATGACAACCGGGTAGGTTTTCTCGTTTTGTTGGTACCGGTTTTTCAACCCTATGGCCTCCATGATTTTCTGAATTTATTTCATTCATGAGATACACCGAATGCCCCGGAGTTTCATGGGAACACCCCTTGAACGTTTATATTTAATTCTTGTTTATGGCATGTTTTTAATTTCTTGCAATTTTCTATTATACCGCACTTCCACATTCGCGCTCTTTATCAATATATTGCTTCTTTTACACACACATCTCCATTCCAGAATAGAGAATGCCAATAGTTAGGATTCATGAAAAAAAATATAGAATCCACTCATGGGGAGAGAAGTCCTTCCCGTATCAGGCACTAATTTATTTTTAACGTATAATTAGATCGGGAAATTATTCAAATTAAGAACAGAAGTTGGTTGCTTTTTCTTTCTGATAATTAATTGAAGCCATAAGGCCCCTATCCATTTATTCATTCGACCCAACTTAATTTTGGTCCGTTCCAAGAATTCGAACAAGGTTTTGTACCGATCCGATAAGAATGAAATATCCTCAGAACTCTCCATTGATACGACATGCTATTTTTTCCATTTATTCCCTTTCAGGATCAGTCGCGGTCTTCCAACTTTACCAATGGTATAGACGAATTCCTCACTTCATCCAAATGTGTAAAAGATTCGAGCCGCACTTAAAAGCCGAGTACTCTACCGTTGAGTTAGCAACCCGAAGAAAATATAGATTAAACAAAATTTCAACAAAGGGTGTATAGATACAATCAGAATCGATTGGGAACACCCCTTGAACGTTTATATTTAATTCTTGTTTATGGCATGTTTTTAATTTCTTGCAATTTTCTATTATACCGCACTTCCACATTCGTGCTCCTCGCGGGACGATCCACACGCCTTTCCTAGGCTTTCAATTCACTGGGTGATTGTCGAGTTTCATCGGTGCCAGATGTAGGTTGTCTATACAATTTTAGTGGGTTAGTTGGCATGGTAGTCGACTGACTGAACTGACTCGCGAGAATCGTCATATGGAAGCCTTGGAGGCTTGATCGGTATGACTGGAATTCCCGATTCCGATAGTACAGGATTAGTCCTCAGACTTGAGGAATCATGGTAGTCGCATGCATATGAAGGTTGTATCTTGGATCTGGCGAGAGGTGACCGTGTCTTTCATATGGTCATTATAAGCCTTGTCCAGTGCAGTCGGAGTATGTAGTGAGGACAGTGGATTCCAAGAGAGAATCTGTCCCCTGTCACTATTTGACAACTATGTCTCCTATGCGCTCTGAGATGGTTTTGACTTTTTAAGTCTACGACCATAGCGATTGGTCGAGTGGAAAATGGTTTCCTAGGTCGATCAATAGAGTAAACGCGTCTCGAGTTTGTAGCATAGTTTTCTAGTCCAGGATGGGAACCGATGCTCAATTCCATGCCCTAGACTAAGGCCGAGAGATGGTCGACGGAAGGACTGTACCTGTATGAAATTCGGAGCCTAAATATTAATGCCAACATTCACCTAGTCTCTAATGCTATGGACCGTTGCTAGACGGCCACCCATGGTAACGGCCATTTTTTATTAATGATTAATTAGAAATAATTAATTAAACCAGATTAAATTAATCAATTGTGTTGGACACAAGCCCAAGTCTAGCTGAGGGTGAACCTAAAGAGTCACACACAAATCACTATGGAAGTAGTGGAATTAATTTTGAATTAATTCTGGAAGAAGTGAATTAATTTAATTTGATGAAATTAATTTAAGGAGAATATAAATGATTGGGTCATTATTGGGAAAATCCATTGGATGGATGGGCCAAGAATTAATTAATTGGATTAATTAATTTTGGGCTTAATACCTTTAAATTAATTGGATTAATTTATTGGGTTTCGTTTAATTAATTGATTGGATCAATTTGATTGGTTTTTTGAACTTATGTTTATGTAATTGGATTTAATAAACTTTTAGATTTCAATAAGGTTTAAAATTACTTGGATTAATTTTAAACCCATGGATCACTTGATTTAATTTAATTAAATTAAGACCAGTCAAAATCGATCCATGACATTAAATCAAAGCTCAAAGGTTTGATGCAAGTTTAAGAGGAGTTGAAAGTCCTCCATGTAAGCAATGATGTGGCTCCATGTAAGCAATAATGTGGCTTGCCATGATGGTTAGGTGGTCCACAATTGTGCTAACATGGTTGGAGGTTGAACACAAGTTGTGCATTAGTGTGTAGGTGATTTTGAAAACTACCTACAACTACAGAACTACACACATACTCTTCTAACTCCTCTATTGCACACAAGCCACGAAATTTTCCTCCATTTTTCTCTATTTCTGAGTTCTCTTTGAATTGAATTCAAGATGAGAACATGAGAAATACGTATACACTAATCAATAGTGTAATACGTTTTTCGTTTCTTCCTTGATCTAGCTTCTACCTAGCAGTAGATCTAGATTTACTTTCCTAGTGTGGTGTGGATCATCTTTAGAGGGATTCTAAGTTGAGTCCTAAAGTGAACGGAAAAGGAACGAAAAGGAAATCAAAGCTTGTTGCCGTTCTACATGTGAAACGAAAAGGTAATGTTCCGATTTAAATTATTGCATTTTTTATTTCCTCCTCTAGCCACATATTCAAGCATATTTTTCTGTATGTTATGATGCTTTTGAATACACCGAATGCCTGGGGATTCAAAGGGAACACCCGTTGGAAATCGTGTTTAAATTTCTTTTATTTTACGCTTCCGCTATGTTCCCGGGCCGTACCGATTCTTTTACTAGACTCCTTGAATCTACTAACCTCCTTATCCTATCTAGAGGAATGTGACCTAGCTTTCTATGCAAAATCTGTGAGTTTTTCTGGATTATCCATTTAGCATTTGTTTTGAGCATCCATAATCTAATTATGGGATAGTGTTTAAACACTCATGCAAACAACGTAGCAGGCCAGAATAACCATTCTTTGTCAAAGTAAAAGAAACTTTCATTAATCAAAAACATGTAATTCTAATTGTGCAACAATAGAAAACATAATTTTGATCATGCTAGGTACATAATTGTGACCTATCAACTCTATCCGAACATGATTACTAGTCGCTAAGCCTAACTAGTCCTATCGTTTCTACAACAACAGCCCTGCCATCGCCTAGCTTTAGAAACATCCCCGTCTTAGCCTTCTACACCTTTCCATCACCTGCAAACTATTTGCTAAATAAGCTCTATAGCTGGTATCCAATACCTAAGAAGTAGAATAGCAATCATGTTAATGCTCAAATAAAATGTACCTGGTTGGAGCGGAGTTTACACTCCCTCTTCTAATGCCCCTTTTCACGGTAATATATGCAAACATCTTTTGAAATCCTTCACTAACGAACCACCTTTCTCTTTCCTTTACCCATGCCCAGCAAGGAAATAGGAGCGCTCTGAGCACTTGCAGCGGCTGATTTTGTCTTCCCCTACTTCCTTCTTCATCATTCGGCCCCTTTGCCTTTCGCTCTTGAGGTCGAAGCCTCCCTCACCAATACTAACGGCGCAGACTTTTCAATCGTTGCCTCGTATTGCACCAACATATTTATCCACTTGTGAAGGTTTTTGTCAAGCCCATTCACGTTATAGTTAACGATAAACGGATCAAATAAGGGAGGAAGAGACTGAAGAATCACGTCAATGTACGTCTCTTTTCCAAGATCAACTTGGAGGTCTTTGAGCTTCTCCACAAGGGATAGCATCATCACTCCATGCTATTGTACAGAAAGCCCTTGTGTCATCTTAGCTCCAAAAAATGCCTTCGTCGCAACATATCTAATATTCCGGTCCGATACCGCATAAATGTCTTTTATGCAGAGCATTATCCAGCTGACATCATCCAGCCGATCATACTGTTTCTGAATCTCATTAGTCATGGATGCCAATATGATGCTGCGGATCTTGCGGTTGTCCTCCTGCCACTCATTAAACGTCAAACGCTCTTCTAACGAGGACCCCTCCGGCAAGACCCGAGGAAGACGCTTATCCAGAATATAAGCCTGGTCCTCGAAATGTAGGACAATCCTCAGATTTCACAGTCAATCGTTATAGTTTGTTCCATCAAATTTTTTAGTCTCAAGAATTGCAGCAAGTAGATTCTTAGACATCTACATTCAAAATATAAAACAGAAATTTAGTAGATTATAATAATATTGAATTCAAGTTAAGACTTGATCTTTAATCATCAAGCCCTCCCACTATTTCTTCAAAATCCTCACCACTCTCAGTTGGGGTTTTCGGGAAACCATTTCCTAGTGGGCTTGGAGTCCACAAATGCAATTCTCCATGCCCTGCTTTTACCATTCACACAGAAAAATGATTTGTGGGAGGTAACCGATACCATTCTCATCCAATGAGATCCCCAAGATATTTTGTCTCGCGTCTTCACATGATCCCAAGGACTCCAAGCGAATCATGTTACTTACAATTAGGCCCGACCAATCAACCAAATGAATATCTCAACTATCGCCGCCCACGACTTGTGAGATAGGGTTCGTTCACAACAACAACACAACTTTCCTCCATTCCAAACGTGCCACGACTCGTGAGATCATAAATGGGTAAAAGTAGCTTACTCACTACATTGCTATGGATGGAAGGCTTGGAATAATAAAATCATTTGATTTTAATTCCATTTTAGGCCTAATATTTACTTGAACAATCCAAGTGAGAGTTTATTATTCATTAAGACCGAGACCTCATCATTATTAGTATTTTTCATGCTCAAGTTTTATACATTTAATGTAAAACGATGCATTCCAAACACACCATACATCAAAGTATTAAAACATAAGCACATGCAAAACAAGCCTACCACGCCCCTGTTAGGTTTATCACAAGCCCGTTCCTAAGTGATCCACTGAGCCCGCAGTAGATCTATGGTCAATCTAGGGTAGGCATACACTATTACAATTTTTACATCTCATTATCATTCTAATGGGGCCTTGTAAATCTTCCTTTGTCTTCTACCTTCCATTGTGGGCTCCATCCAACGGACCTTCATCTCCTTGGAAGTTTACATTTTATAAAGTAAAACCTCACAACCTAATCTACTCTCATTACAACTTAAAAAGAAACCACAATCATAAGTCGGTGGAAGTACATTAAAGAGAGGAAGAAAGCCTTATTATTTCAAGGCTAAAAACGATACAGAGAAGAAAAACAAAGAGCCATGCAAGCCTCACCAAACAATAAATTTAAACCATACATAGGCTAAAAGGGCTTAGTGATCATCCTCATTGTTTATCCAATAAACAACAACAAAACACATTTCTATAAATATAGACATGCCAACATATAAAGACATGCCATGCATTTATAAATAGATATCCAATATCTAAAGCCATAAACATAATTAAAATGCAGAAAATACCATATTAATAATGCAATTAAAAAGATGGATATCACCTATATATCCAATGTACAAACCATTTTTTTTGTTTGGAAACCATTTCAAAAATAATGCATAAAAAATAATTTTAGAAAAAAAAAACCAATTTAACTAAAATTAAAATATGCCAAAATTAATCATTTTAGAAAACTAGTAGATATTAGGAAAATTCAATTTTTCAGAAATTTTTTTTGGCAAAACCAGAACAAGATAGCGTTGTCGGCTGGCCATGCACGCAACCGGGCGCACCCGTTCCTTGCGCACAACACTTATGTGTCTGTCGGCCGGCTGTTGCATGTTTTTCCAACCAATTGTTTTATTTAAAATTTCTGCTAAGAAAATTTAATTCTCATAAAAAGCATGGATATCCATAATTTTAAAAGTAAAATTAACACATATTTTCATACATATAATCATGCTATATCATAAAACATACTTTCTAAAAGCATTTTAAACACATTCTACATGCTTTATACTTAACATGTAAATCCTATAGACACGATACCGAACCGGGCTCTGTACCATTGAAAGAATCGGGTACGGCTCGGGAACGAACGGAAGTGTAAAATACGTTGTTTAAGGCATAATTTTACACGGATTCAAAGGGGCGATCCCTTTAAGTTTCCTGGCGTTCAGTGTATGTCAAAGCATAAATAAAGAGGAGTAGATGCTGGACATGTGGGTAAAGAAAGAAACCAAAAGATGCATTTTATATAAATGGAAACCGACCTTTTGTTCGTTGCACGTAATGTAGAACCGGTACTAGCGTTGTTCCTTCTTCTTTTTCGTTTCTCCTTCCATTCACTTGAGGATCCAAATTAGAATTCCTCTAATTTTTTCACACCACACTATGGAATGATCTCTAAACTATTGCTAGATAGTAGTACAGAACTGAAGAAAAAAACAATTCTAAAACAACACTATTGTTTAGTGATTTTTGGAATGTTTTGTTGTGCAACCCTTTTCAAAAGGTATGAACGCAAATGGGAGAAAATTTTCAGAGATTTTTGGCTAAGTTTTTTGCTGGAAAAATGTGCAAGACACAACGCGCAAGTTATGTGAATAAGTTTGTGTATGTAGAATTGTTGAATTCAAAATTCAACTTATCTTGTTAACTTCCAAAGCAACCTACATACACACACTATCTACATAACCATACACCATTATAGCAAATAAACCACCCACAAAATCACATAATGGTTGGCCACATGTGCTTCACATGTGGAGGATTTTAATTCCTCCATCACTTGCTATAACTTGTATTTTTCCATGGACTTTGACTACTAGTCTTGGACCTTGATTTAATCTAATTAAATCAAGTCCAAACAAAAATTCATTCTATATATAGTAATCCAATTAATATCATTTCAGTTGATGCCCACTAGTTTATTTAATCCATTTAAATAAACACAAGTCCAAACTCTAATTAATGGATCCAATCAATTAATTAAACCAAACTCGGTAAATTAATCCAATTAATTTATATGTTCTAAGTCCAAAAATAAACTAATCCAATTAATTAATTCTTGGACCATGTATCAAATAGATTTTCCAATAAATGATCCAATCATTTATTTTGCTCTTTAAATTAATTTAATCCAATTAAATTAATTCGCTTCTTCTAGAATTGATTCCAAATTAATTCTACTAAATCCATAGTGATTGTGACTCATTAGGTTCATCCTCAGCTAGACTTGGGCTTGTGTCTAACATAACTAGTCAATTAAATCCAATTTAATTAACTATTTTCAATTAACCATTAATCGAAAAAACGTCCGTCACTAGGGTGGCCGTCTAACAACGGTCCATGGCACTAGAGACTAGGTGAATGTTGCCGTGAACAATTAGGCTCCCGAGTTCCGTACGAGTATGATCCTTCCATCATCCGTCTCTTTGTATATGTCTAGGACAGGGAATTGGACGTCGGTTCCCATCATGAACTTGACAACTATGCTCAATAACTCGACACCTTTGCTCTATTGATTGATGTAGGAAACCATTCCCTACTCGACCAATCGCTGTGGACACAGACTCAAAGAGCTTAAGCTGTCTCAGAGTGCATAGGAAACTCGACTGTCATATACTGACAGGTGAGTGATCCTATCTTGGAATCCATCATCCTCATTATATATTCCGACTACATTGGATAAGGTTTATGATGAACGTATCCCAGATACGAACATCTTTTGCCAAATCCTAGATACAGTCATCATATGCATGTGACTGCCATGATTCTCAATTCGAGTACTAATCTCGTACTATCGGAGCCGGGAATGCTAGTTATACCAAGTAAGCCTCCAAGGCTTCCATATGACGATTTCCACGAGTCATTTCAGTCAGCTAAGACCCTTGTCAAAACCCATTAATATTGCATTGAGGTCATCACCGATGAAACACTGCGCTTATCCAATGAATGCAATCCCTAGTGCAACTCTCTATAGGACCCTCGATGCCCTGTCTGGAGGTCATCGACTTGGAACATTTCAGACCAACCCTCAGAAGATGGTTTCATAGCTGCCATCCAATGTGCAGCCGAACTACATGGGTTATCCAATTGGTCTGTGGGCATTTTTTGTATATTAAAACGCCATTTAACATAATCAGTAAGCACAACAAACATATAGTGCCACGGATGAATACTTACTATATTCTCAAGTTAATATTATTTTAATAAATATTGCTAAATAGTACCCAAAACTGTCAATTCAATTGGTTTTCTGGTCACCTATTTTAACAACAAGCACGGTATTTTCCTAACTAGTTGTTCGGGAAGGGGGGGTGGGTAGGCGGTCGTCGCTGATGTCGAGGAGCCTTATTGGGGTCCAAAACATGCTATTGTCAGGATGTAGGTGGGTGATGGAATAGGATAATCCAGGGACGCTCGTATATGGTGGATGCCTCATAGACAAGGTCGGTTTTTTGTCCGAAATGCATATAAGTTCATGAGGATCGGAGCTGAGGGAGCATGCGCAAGCATCATCATCCCGAGGTCGGTCGATAGAATTGGGGGGAAAGCAGGGTTTCTGGAAATAGGGTTGGAGCATGAATGTACCACCAGTGGTCGGCTTGTTCATATGGCGACTATGCAGGAAAGCGCTACCAACACTAGATAATTAGCACAACGTCAACCCGGGTGGATGACCAGTATGGTTGTTGTAGCAGTGAGAAGGAACCTGGGCTACATATTATGCAGACTGCCCGGTAGCAATAATGGAGTGGGCTTTGTAGAATATCCCTAACCGACATTTACAGACATCGGCTGAGGCTATGGGTAGTTGGATTGCAAATGGCATCGGGCAGGTTGATGGTCAGGATAAATAACTATTTCTAATGACGTGTTGGGCATTGTGGCAGCATCGGAATGTGAGGGTGATGGAGGGACGCCAACAAGATTTGCTGGTGGTACTGAACAGTTTGTGGCAACTCTTGGAGAGCTATCAGGAGGCTAGGGCACGACAGTGAGTTCAGATTGGAAATTTGGGAAATATGCACTAATTGTAGTGAGGACCTCCAGGACATAGGCACTGATTGTCTGTGGCTTTTTGAATGAGTTAAGTGTCTTTGGAGTTTCCTTTGGCTGTCTTAATATTTTCTTTATGTTTCTTTCTTTCTTTTTTCTTTTTTGTGGTTGGACCATTGTTAGGGGCTTGGTGCTTCGTCCTTTTTTGTGATTCAGATATGTATATCAAATTTCATCGCTTTTACCCTAAGAAAAAAGGAGTAAAATGAATAATCACCTAACTACTTAATTTTTTTTTTCTCCTAATGCTTTAGACAATTGCAACAATAAAGAGAACACCTAGACAAAGATACACACATATTTTAATCATTATATTTGCAAAAATATACTTTTATCCTATAACTTAGTGATGGTGGCATTGTTAGATATCCAAATATTGAGGTAGCAAATTGATTCCATCGTATTTTCAATTTCTGCAATTTCAAAACATCGCTTATCCGAAATTCTCAATTTAGTTATGATAGGGGTTGTACCCCATATATATGGAAAAGACACAAATAATTCTGAAAGGGCGCTTTTACATATGGACCTTAGGATTCACGCACAGGGCAGTCGGGTCGCTACCTACGACCCGGAACCCGCTCAAGAAGGCCCGAACTCTAGACCCTTGGTCTCCTAACAGCTAAAGCATTAAGATGAAGCCACGTGGATTAGGCAAGTACATACGTTTGGCTCTATAAATACTCCTATTCCATTGCAATAATGAGAGGACTTATTGATTGCATTCGATCTAATACTCTACTTAGATCGCACTTTTGCCATCTCGGACTTGAGCTGACTTAAGCATCGGAGGGTCTTCATCGGGAATGATCCTGACTAGACTCAGATTTTCTCTCTTCTTAGGTACCACTACTTTCTGGGTGACAGGTCGAGATTGCAAGCACAGACATCATCAAGGATCGCTACCCGCTACCCGCTACCCGGATCAGTCGAGCACAGACGTCATCAAGGATCGCTACCCGCCACTCAGATCAGTTGGCGCCGTCTGTGGGAAAACTCTGAGAAGAGCACTTAAGATTAGAGATAGAAGGACCATCAGGAAACGAACAAACACTAGGCGAATTTAACGAAGCCATTCCGCGACCTGGAGAGAAAATTCTCCAGATTACATAAAACGAATTACAAAGGATGATCGATGAAGCTACTACGAATGCGAATAGAAATGCTATAGTCGAGTACGAGAGACAAACTGTGACCCCGTGTGCGTATGATTCAATGAAACGACAGTTATTTAAGGGAAAGGAGGTGGAAGGTGACCTAAAAGAGGTGACTAGTAAAGGGATGCCTGAGAAAGGCACTAAAATAGAACTTTCGGATAAATATGAAAAAGATTTTCGAGTTAAACTCCGCCATGAGAGGTCAAGGTAGAAGGTTTTAGCAAAATGGGCAAATGACTTCCCAAGTTATCAAAAATGGGAAGATCGTCATAATAGCAAGAAGACGAGACTGATCAAATGATGCCTGTTCAACTTCTTTGAGTGCAATAATTTGCACTAGAAGAAGTGTGGGACTAATGATAGGGGTTGTACCCCATATACATGTAAAATACACAAATAACCTTGAAAGGGTGCTAAATTTACATATGGACCTTAGGATCCGCGCACAGGGCAGTCGGGTCGCGACCCGTGACCCGCGACCCGGAACCCCCTCAAAAAGACCGAAATCTAGACCCTTGGTCTCTTGACAGCTGAAGCCTTGAGATGGAGCCACGTGGATTAGGCAAGTACATCATTTGGCTCTATAAATTCTCCTATTTCATTGCATTAATTCGATGACTTATTGATTGCATTCGATCTACTACTCTACTTAAATCGCATTTTTGTCATCTCGGACTTGAGCTGATTTAAGCATCGAAGGGTCCTTGCCGGGAATGATCCTGGCTAAACTCACGTTTGCTCTTTTCTCAGGTACCACTACTTTCTGGGTGACAGGTCAAGATCGCAAGCACAAACCTCATCAAGAATCGCTACCCGCTACCTGGATCAGTCGAGCACAGACATCATCAAGGATCACTACCCGCTAACCAGATCAGTCAAGCACATACATCATCAAGGATCGCTACCCGCCACCCGAATCAAGTTGAAATTTCACACACATCACTAAGAATTTAGCATTTTTCAATTTTGGGTTGATAGAAATATTAGTCCAAACGTTGTTCATTAGGTAAAACCAAACTAAAATTTCGGTATACCAAAACTTTAGTGTTCAAAATGTTCAATTGAACTTTTTGTTAAAAAAGTCAAACGAGATAAATGCAATTTACCGCCTGTGAAAAAATAATTATCAAATTACCTCCCTGTATTTTGAGAAATGAAGCAAATTACCCCCTATCAAGGGAAAACGCAGGGGGATAATTTGCTTCATTTTAAGATCACATGAGGTAATTTGCTAATTATTTTTTCACAAAGGGATTTTTGCTCATTTCTTATATCATAGGGGGGTAAATTGCATTTATCTCAAGTCAAACATAGTTAAAAAAAATTAATATTATAACTACACTTCTTATTTTTTATTTTTATCTTTTATAGGTAAAATAATAAAATTAAATATAAATATTTAACAAATGAAAATTATGTAAAAAAAATATTTTGGCATTCGAAATGATTCAGTAAATCAAAGCTGAACTTATTATCGAATTCTTAAAAGATAAAATTGAATACCAAATCAAAATTTTCGATTCAATTTCAGAACATACCAAATTTTTGCTTTCAATTCAATCGACTAACTAAATTATGAACACCCCTATTTTTTTTAAAGTTCGGGGATAAATGCAAAAAGGGTACCATACTATAGGCCACTTTGCAATTTTGATACCATAATTTTCAGTACCATACAATGGGGAGTCTGGCAAGATTGATACCGTAGTATATGAAAGTTGAAAATTTAGTACCTTAGTATTGAAACTGACAGTTTTAGTACCGACCCTTATCTTTTGATAATATCATTTCTACTCACCTAAATTTATTTTTCAAACGGATTTTGCCCAAATTTTAGATTTAGCTCCCCTATGCATGAAAATGGTATCAGAGCCTAGGTTTATTGAAGAAATGTTTGTTTTTATTACATATTGATATTTTATCCCTAATAGAGGACATCTTTAAAAAGTATGGAACCAAACGAGAGTTCGAGTTACAATGAAAACAAGGAATTCTTTTAGATTCTGAAAATACAAAAAGAGAATTTTCTTATGAAAATTCTTAAGAAAATTGACAGCAGTCCGAGAAGGATTCACTTGAATCTTCTAACTGAAGAAGAAAGAGAGGAATGGTTGAGAAATTACCAGATCCGACAGACGCTACCAGGAAATGCGGTGAGATATCTACATGCAGTTGAGATCCATGGTAGAATCCCAGCCAGGAGAAACAGAATGCGTAAATTCCTGAATCAATACAGTTCTAAAGCCAATGACTAAAGGAACTAATTGGAAGGAACTCGAGTTGGACATTTCAAAAATCTCTCAAGATCTAAGAGAGATCCAGAAGACAGTTCAAGATTATGGACATAGGTTAATCCATATACCTGTAAAAATAGACCTCTTGAGCTAAAAGATGGATGAGATCCTGAAGATCATTCCAAATCTATGCAAGGATCTTACAGTTCTAAAAACTAAAGTCACAAAATCTTAGCAGAAACCAAATGAATACTCTTGAGACATCCAGATTCCACCAAGAGCGCATCAGGGACGCCTTTGGACCAGTACCTCTTCTACATCATAAGGAAGGCGTCGGAGATCCCGAAGCCAAAAATGCAAGAAGATCTAATCTTTGAAATCATCAAATCAATAAAGTAATGGAGATATCAAGGGTGGATCGATCAGATCTGCAGGAGTTAGTTGAATCCTTTCCCCAACTTGGGATTGTGGACCTAGTCAACATCCAAACCAATGAAGTTGCTCCAGCACTACCACCGCCGGAGGGAAGTACAGGCTCAAATGATCCCTCACAGAATTATCCTATCAGAGAAGGAACAGATTTCCACACGAACGCCACCCTAAAGTTCGTGAAAACCAGATTAAGAGAAACCCAGGACAGAATCCACGACGAGTGCCTGAAAATATACCATGGACAAGAACTATGCTCCAGCCCTTACATCCATATGACACTATACTTAACCTGGATATCATCAACTTTCGAAACATTGAAAAGTTCATAGACGAATGGGTTGCAGCCATGAAGATAGCAGCAACCACATTGGAACTTGACAAGGAGAACTTCATAAGGTTATTGGAGTTAAACTTGGAAGGTTCTGTGAAGGTCGGATGGGATAACACCCCAAGAGACATCATGAAAATGTATTTGTAGATTTCTTGACAAGAGATGGAGGCATCAGACTCCGTTATTATAAAACTCAGGAACCTTAGGGAGAACCTTGAGGAGATTGGCAAGAGATTTGGACAGCTGACGATTAAAGCATAGATAGCTGGCCAAGTCCAACAAGCTAATCTTAACACTATCCAGATCACCATAAGGAGTACCAAACTAGTCGCAGGCTCGTTATGGAACGACCTACTAGAACCAATTTGAAAGGCATCATCTTCAGTGATGGCCCAAGAATTAAGAGAGCAGGGCTCTAAACCTGCAATTAGAGAACATGGTTCTAGACCTGTAGCGGCAGATTCAAGTACTGCTTGCATGAGGCCACCACCAGACTCTAGTGAAAAGGCAAAAGTAGAGTTACAGGAAGTGCAAACTCCTGATAATTCAAGTCAACCCAGCACCTCTGGGGTAAAAGAGGAAGAGATTAACCTTAGGCCGATGACAGGCACTTCTAAGGTTAATACTAATGAATCTTTATCTTATGTTTCTGCCTGGCAGGGCTATTAGAGATCATGGGAAAAACTTATTTCCCGAAAAGGCATCAATCCAAGCAAGATCATCATAGACACATCCGGGAAATATAACAGGACCTGGATGCTCGAAGGGTCTAACCCAGAATAAGTACAAGAATAGTATGATTTTGGAGCCCTCGCTTCAGTTCAAACTATGTCACTTGGATTTCCAAAAATCTTAAAACGTCCGGAATGGATTAGTGGGGCAGTTTATGACGCATGGCAGAAGAATTCCCACATCAAATGAGGAGACATTTTTAGAACTCAAGTTCATTTCAATAGCTCCAGAAATCACAGGAAAAGGGTCTCATCCAGCATTTCATTTAATCAAGTTACAGAGACCTGACATGGTAGCATTTAACCGAGTCAAGGTTGCCACAAGAGAAGCTCCCCTGGTATCTTCCCTCAGTGAAGATGACATATCTACCAGAAGAGATTGGGGGTTCTGGGTTTGTCTCACCGAGATGAAAAAAGTCAAGTATTTATTTAAAATATTTTCAAATAAATAAAATGGATCATTCTTATTAAATTTCATGACAGGAAAAAGCACCGAGTTTGCAGAGAGCTTATTTGAAAAGAAAAGAATACTCATATAGGAAAATAAGTTGCCTGGAACCGAGACCACGCGAAAGAAGGCATGCAACATGATGCATGTCGGACAATGGCATAACCACATATGCCCTTGTTGTGAGAAGCAGGAAAAGTTCTTGTTCGGGACAAAGATTCGGGTAACCCAAAATAAACTCGAACCAAAACCAGAGAAGGATAAAAGAAAGGATTTTTACAAAACGAGGTGAAATCCTCAAAAAGTAAAAAATAAAAAAAGAAGACTGTCGGTAGAAGAAGACAAAAGCGCCAACAGTCAGAAAAGCAAAGGATACCCTCTGGCAAGCACATGGCCGACAAGTCATAGTGACCACAGTTGGAAAGTTGAGAGCCAAATTAGGTGGCGGGCGCAATGACATCATCTAAAAACAAGGTTGGAGTCCGGGATTGAAGTCCGCAGACCATTATAGATTGAGAGATAGGAAACAGATGGAGATCATCAGAAAACTTCTCCAACTCTTCAAACAATAAGTTGTGTCTTTCAAATTTCTGAGTTTTAAATATTTTAGTGTATGGGGAATCCCCCAAAGAGTCAAGTCCTCTTTTCCATGAGAGGCTAAGAAGTTGTCTCCTCCTATAGAGGATTAAATATTTATGTTTTTCAAATATTTCTTCAATAAAGTAAAGGTTTCTATCCGAAATTGTTCATCCCAAAATTTTATTAAGTCTTTATTATTGGAATACTTTTACGCCCTAAGGTAGGAAACAAAATAAGGTTGTGCTGCTTGCTGCTAAAGGAACCAAGGACCTGCGAACAATCTGCTGCAGTAATGTGGTTGGAAGAAGTCAGTAAAATCGAGGACTTAGAGTACCCGACAACAAAGTAGTAAACCAAGGTATGAATTATGGAGGCTTAATTTTATTTTCGGAAGCATGTTGGGCCTGATCAGAGAAGAATTGTATGCGTGCTATTTCAAAAAAAAGGGGGGGGGGGTTGGAACAAAACTTGATACTATTTCAAAGATGAGGGACTAAAATGAAAGTAAAGTACCTCATTTGCAAGTCTGTGTAAACTACAGTATCAAAATTGACTATTTTAAAAAAGTATGGTACCAAACTTGCAAAATCTCCTATATTGTAGTACCAAAAGTACAATTTTCTCTAAAAGTTCGATTTGCACACTTTCAGTCCTCACGTGCAAAATACATGTGAATTTTCCTTCAAATGGCAAAAATCCCCAATTTATAGTCACATGAGCCTCATGTGATCAAACTTCAACAAAATTAAAAACTTCTCAATGGACGATAAGCTACAATTGCACAAAATTATAAGTACATTAAACTAAATTTACCCCTTCGATAGTTAAATATTTTTAAATGATCACCCCCTTAAAATTACAAACTAAAATTATAATTCTCCCCATCATAGTTGATCTTTTTCAAAATTTGACAGAAAGGGTAGCCAAAAAGAGAATTTTGAAACGTTGCTTTCGTCTTACAGGGACAGCTGGGCCTGGTTACAAGATTGCGTAAAGTGGCGGACTAAAATTACAGATTTAGGTAGGACAGAAACTATCATTTTGCCGGGCTGTAGTCGTCTTTGCGTGTTACATTAATTTCTCCTTGGCTGGATTTGGTGCAATAACTTCAGTTTGTGTAGACATTTGGGTAATCATCATGTTCCGTTTATGACAAAGAGCAGACGATGGATCAAGTCCCGAACACGCAGTAAACGTGGAAAGTCAAGTGAGGTACGTACTCAATTTTGTGCATGTGTTTTAGGATGGCGGTCTGAGACCAGGTGGTGGTCACTGGTCATGATTCTTGAGCAGCTAGGACATGCTGAAATTTGATTTATTAGGATAATTATATTTATAACCCCAATTTATGGTTTATTTACACAAATCATTCCTACCTTTTATATTTGAGTTAATTACATTTAGACTCCCTCTGAAAATGCATAATTACACTTTCTCTCAAATAAGTTTTGAAATTATATTTACACCCCCTCTAAAAATTCTTTGTTTACACCTGACCTCCATTCGTTAAAGTTTGGGCGAAAAATGTTCATTTCAACAAAAATAATTACATAAATTTTCAATTTTACCTCTCATTTAACATTCTCGTGCAATAATTTTGTACTTATAAGGAAAAAATATAATAATATTGGCCTCACTCCATACATATACGTTACACTTATCCTCTTATAAGTACAAAAATATACATGAGAATGTTAAATTATGGAAAAAATTGAAAATTTGTGTAATTATTTTTGTTGACGTGAACTTTCGTCCAAACTCTAACGGATGGGGGTCAGGTGTAAACAGAGAATTTTCGGAGGGGGTGTAAGTGTAATTTCAAAACTTTTTTGGGGGACAGTGTAATTATACATTCTCAGAAGGGGTGTAAGTGTAATTAATTCTTTATATTTTATAATTAGACTACATTTATTAGAATTGTCATACATCTTATATTGGGAATAACTGTGACTTTAGGGGTGATATTTTTGGTTGTCCACGAATTGATTTTTGCAATTTAAACTTTAAAAATTTAGCAAATTATAGTCTTTTTCGGCCAATTTGGTTCAAAATTTGCATACAATCTGCACATGACACAATTCTTGAGGATTCTGGGATGCCTGGAATTCGCAACTTAATGGCTATCACCTTATCATAATGGTGGAAATTCTCAATTTAATTGGGCATGTGCAAGGTAATTACGTGCAATTTTTCGATAAATTGACTAGAAAAGGACTAAATTTGTTAAAATTTAAAAGTTATAGAACTAAATTGCCAAAATAATTCGTGCAGGATCAAAAATATCACCCTCGTAAATTACAGGGTTAGAATTGCATTTCCTCCCTTGTATTGTCTCCCTATAGTCCTTTCCGGCTTGAAAAATGCTTACATCAGTCAAAAATTACAGTAAATATTCAATTTTGTCCCTATTAACCTAGTTTTCACTATTTTACAATTTTTATGGACCTTAATGCCATTAGGGAATGTAAATAGTAATTATAAAATATGAGAAAGGATGTCTGTGTAATGTATAATTAAGGTACTTTTGAGAAAGGTTTCCTCACTTTATAATTGATGGTGTGAGATTCGGGAAAGGAATAATAGCATAAGCACGTTCTCAACTCGTAACCAGGAAATGCAAACAAAGACAAGAATCTAGAAAGTAGAGTTTCTATTAATCATCAAAAAGTGTTTTACAAAATGAGATTCACCCCCTATTTATACTAAATTTCTGGGGGTGAAATTACAACGTTGTCCCTCAACTTCCCTTAATCTTACGACCTAGATTAAACTACCGAGGGCATCTTCGTCATTTCGCATCCCCCACTTCCTTTGCAACTTCTCCTTGGTAACCACCTTCAACTTCCCTTCAACTCCCTTCCATGGCATTAAGGTAATTTTCTTGAAGTCTTGAGGGCCTTTTCGTAATTTCCCTTGCTTTACTTCCTATCCCTATCAGTAGCCCCCCAACTTTCAAATGTTTCCTTGAAAATTTGGAAGTTCAAACAGGTAAGTTGACTCTGGTTCAACCTCTTCCTTTTAATAGTGGATAGGTTGATTTTGACTCTTCTTTTTCTTTTCAACAATAGGTCTCTTCGGCGTAGAAGTCTTTTTCTCCTGGGATTGACCTTGGCACAAATCCTCCTTCTACTGGAGCTCTTTTTCCTTCTTGTTCCTTCTTCTACTAAGGCTCTTTTTCCTTGACTTTCTATTTCTGCCACGGGGTTCTTCCTTCTTGGGACCCTTCTTCATATAGGCTCTTTCTCGTTCGACTCTGCTCTTGGTTCAACTCATTCCCTTGCTGGGATTCCTTGTCTCTATGTGTACACTTGGTGGGATATTCTGACTTTCCTCCTCTTGCTTTGTTCGGTCTGCCTACTTGGTCTCAGCCACATTCCAGAAAGATGTCGAAACGAGTTGGCTCAAGTATATGGCTCTTCATCTCTTTCCTTGCAGTAGTTTTCGTTGTAAGGGCTCACTAGATCCCTTGATCTTCTGTGGGCAAGGTCCACATCAGCGGCATCGCAAAAAGAAGAGATATCCCCTTGCCTGTTCGTCCCGTAAGTAAAGAGACCTTTCCCTGCCCCGTGGCACGGAGGACCTACTTCGCCTTCCCGGGGGCGTTTGGAGGCATTGCCTTTAGGTGGGGGGGTGGGGAGGAGCGCCCTTCATGGCGAGTTGAGTGCCCGGGAGGGTCCCAGGCCCGGGCAGGAGGTGAGCGCCGGTGACTGCTTTCTCCCCTCCTTAGTGGGGGCGGAGGAGGATGGCGGGACCTTGAAGCACTCTCTTTGTCACGGAAGCGATGGACATCATGGAAGGAGATCTTCTTTCCTGCAAACAAATCAACAAAAAATATGAGATAGCGTCGAAAATTTTTTTACAAAGCAAATAAATAGCAGAAAAGTTGCAATTAAATACCAGCAGGCACTAAAGTTTTAACGTCAAAGAGTTAGTCGAACAGCCCAACCCTAATGAAGGAGAGTCGAAGATCAGGAATGGGGTCAGGCACAAAGGATGATTCCCCCAAGGGGCTGTTATTCCCCAAGACAAGTCCTTTACGAATAGGAACTTTTCTTTCCAGGGACCCTTAGAGGAAACACCACCCTCAAGAATCTTGCAACCCCCCCGAGGATAGAAATAAAAGTAGGAGTCATTGGGCACCTTTCTAATAGTGAACAAGGTATAGAAGGCCTCAGGAGAAGGGGTCAAGTCAAGCTCTTCAAAGCGTTGGAGGAACCCCTTAAAACTTACAAGGGAGTTAGGAGTTAATTGGCTGATGCTCAGAGTAATGCAGGTAATGATTTGAAGTAGCAGAGGATGAGGGGGAAGTATGAAACCAGAGGAAAAGAACGATGAGTACGCGGTGAAGAATCCAGGAGGAGGGAACTTGATCTTATCGTCAATGCTAGGCAACAAGAGGGTGAATTCAGAAGAGGCGTTGACACTAGCTTCAAGAAGACCAAAACTCTTCAAAACTCACACGACTATGACAATTGTCGACGTCCATAATACGACAGCGAGACCTGGAGTGGGGGGCTGAAGAGGATTCAGTTCCGTCTAAACTGGAATCAACAAGGTCAATTGGTAGAGGAGATAAGAGCGGGGGAGTCTCTTGTGAGCTTGACTCAAAGGAAGGGTTTGGGGAAGGCGATGGACAAGTAGGAAGGTTCCGAAACGCTTCAATCACTTCGTGATCAAAGTCCACGATATCCGGATCAATATGAGGAGCTGAAGGAGGAGAAGGATCCAGATTGATGACAAGAGCTGAACCCCGGCCGAGGATCAACACCTCAGCCAGATCCTGGCCAAGGCACTAGCCGAGGCAAGGTGCCTCGGCCAGGATCTGGTCGAGGCGAGGCGCCTCGACCAGCACCATGTCAGGGCGTCCCCCGGCCCCAACTCGGAGTCGACACTCTCCTCCACGTGTTTCTGGCGTTGCTCGACATGATGCAGAGGTTTCTATTTGGGAATAAAAATAAAGTTTTTTTTGAGAATTTGGACTCAATGTGGGAGTGTTTTTTCTTTTTTGGAGACACAAAAACGAAGAGCGGAAATATAGATGAAGCACAGAAAAAGATGGTAAGTTAAATACCCGAGCCAAGACGCTTCGACATTCTTTATTCTGGAAGACGGCGAAGGCAAAAAAGAGAGGTTGGAACACAATGAAGAATTGAAGATGGCTTTCACTAATTTATATAGAGAAGGAGAAGTACTAATTTGAGAAGGAAGAATAAAAGAAAAGATCGCAATAGGAATAGAATTCGTTTGAAAAATAGTTCGAAAAAAAAGAAGACTTCTAAATTGAATGGAGTTAGCAAAAAGGAAGCCTATTCAAAGTCAATCTATCCACTACTAAAAAGAAGAATTCGAGTCAGAATCAACTTGCTAATGGGAACTTCCAAACTTCCAAGGAAACGTTTGAAAGTTGGGGGGCTACTGATATGGAGAAGAAGAGAATTTGCAAGAAGGCCCCCAATATTTATGAATAATTACACAAGAGCCCTTGGTGGAGATTGAAAGGAGTTAAAGGGAGGTTAAGGGAGGTTGAAGAGATGGAGGTCGAAAAGAAAGTGGGGCTAGTAAAATGACGGAGGCGCACTCGTCTATTTAATTTAGGCCGTAGGATTAAAGGACAACATTGTAGTTTCACCTCCTAAAATTTACTATAAGTAGGGGGTGAACCTTATTGTTTGAGATACTTTTTTGGAATGAATATAGAAAGTTCACTTTTAAGTTTATTGTTTTTGTTAAGCTTTCTGTATTCGTTTGGTACATGTGCTTAGGCTATGTCTTTCCCGAATTCCACACCATCAATAATTTAAAAATTGTTTTTTTTTTTACCTATTTTTAATCTACGCATAAATTTGATACTATTATACTTTATAAAAAAAATTAAAATTGTTCATACTAAAAGAGATTATTCACTAGTCTGACCAATTGAACTGGCTAAACAAATTGCCTGACTCAGCAAATAGGCACATATATATATATATATATGCCTATTATAATTATAAATATAAATTAAGAAAAATTTAAAAAGTAGAGCAAAATAAAAGTTGGAAATAAATAAGTAATTTAATTCACGCTAAATTCTATATTTTGGTTATAACACATTACAGGGTGACATTACAGGGACACCAGTTTTTTAGGTGACAATTTAGCACATTAAATTTTAATTTTATGTGCAATTTGAGGACTTCGGCCACTGAAGTATTCAGAAGTGATAAAAAAAATTACAAGAAAAAAAATTATTATTGACTACGATATTGATTGCTATGGCTAAAAATTTTGGTAAATAACTATTATTAAATATAGTTAAATAAGATCATGCAAAAAATTAATTTTTTCACCATGAAAAAATTATTTGCCACACTAAGACCCATGGTAAAAGGATTTGCTTATGACTTTTAACCATGACAAATATTTTAGCCACCCTTCTAAAAATCACGGCTAACAACGTTGCATGATCGTGGTTAATGACTGTTTACTGCAACTATTTATTATGAATCATGGTCATTAGTCATAGTAAAATATTATATTTCTTGTAGTGAATGATAATGTGACCTTTTTTAAAATTTCAAGATTGGGGCTTCTACTGACTGAGCCTTCAAAAATTAAATCCTTGCCACATATATAATAGGAGACTTATGTGGATAAAAAAATATAATTTTAGGACAATTCCGACCAATTTTATTGAAAAATCGCATATGACTTGAACATGACCTAATTAAACTGAAGATTCTGGTGAAATTTGTCGAAGTTGTTCTAAAATTGCAATTTTTTTAAATTACAAGACCAAATTGCGAAATTTAATTTCAATGGGGCCAAATTGTCACCCCCTATACTACGGATTAAAAGTTGAATTTTCCGACATACAGGGGGGTGACAATTTTGCAACTGTTAACATCAAATTTCGTATTTTGGTCCTGCAATTTAAGGGTAACTCCGGCCAATTTTACTGAAAAATTACATGTAATTTGTACATGATCCAATTAAATTAGGGATTCCTACGAAATTGGCCCAAAATTGTCTTAAAATTACAAAATTTTTAAAGAACAACACCAAATTGCAAAATTTGATTTCAACATGATCAAAATTGGCGCTCCTATAATTACACAACTAGAATAACAATTTTCTCGGGCGTGCACACACACCACTCGTTGCCAATGAAGTCTTTATCAAAGACAACACGAGAAAGGGCTTCAAACAACAAGAGAATTAGGGCTGCACAAACACCGTAAGATGTCTATGATGCAAGTCCCATCGAATGAGATATCTTTCTCACTCTATAGATTTGAATATTGTTATTTCATTATTTGTCGTACATAGTTGAATAAATGACAGTTGTATTAAATTAATCACATAATTATTATCTATATCTATATTAATTATAAAAGCAAAGGTTATTTTGTGTTTAAAAGGGACGTTATTTGAGTAATTTTACAAAAAATATCCTTTGTTTTAGCATAATTTCTTCACCCTTTTATTTCATTACAAAGAATTTACTAATTTGAAGAGGATATAAATGGCAATTCACACTATTTTGGTAGTTCTCATACTATTTTTTTGAATGATCAAAAATACCCTTTCACTATACTCACATGTATCTCTCTCTCTCCTAAATTAAACAAAAGATGTTTTCAAACATCTATATTAATGTGCATATGGAGTTTAAAACCCCGAAAATTAAGCATACAAACATAGGGGAGAACTAAAGATGCTAATGAAGCACATTAAGATTACATCTGTGCAAAAAATAGTTGTATTAAGTTACAGATTTTATGGGCATAAAAATTACAAGTACTTAAATTAAAAATGTGCAGCTTTATTTAATTATTTTAATTAGATTGTACAGTTTTATTTGTTTACTAGAAGAATCTTTGTTATTTGCTTTGATTTATATTTAAAATTTATGCGCGCGGGGACCGCGTGCGGCGGCAGCTAGTATTTATTTGAAAGGGAAGAGAGGAAAAGATATGAAAAGAATTATTTATGTATGGAGAATATATATATATATATATATATATATATATACTAGTACAAAACTTGTGCCAAGGCACCGGAAATATTTCCATTTAAATCATGACTATAATAATAAAATATTTAAAAATATATACTTACAGAGTTGAACAAAATTTATCTACCTCTGTATATTAGTTCTAATAAAAATTATATAAAATATAAGTTTTCTTGAATTTAATGAGTTATCATTAATTATTTAGAAAAATATCCATAAAATCATAGATTCTTATATTTTTTTAATCACTTTGATCATAAAATTGCTTATATTACAGTATTGTTGGTGGAGTATAGCTGCGGTTCACTTAATACATTTGATCTTTTATGAGTGTTAATACCTTGATTGAGTTACTTAATTGATATCTCCCCGGCTACAGATAAACACATATTCCAAATTTTCTCAATAATAATTTGTTGTCTGCTGTATATATTCATCAATAATTCTTATTTTTTTTTTGAAGTGAAAATGATGAATATTATTAATTGAACTAAATCGATTACAATCAGCCATGTCAATTATCAATATGTAATAGAGACAATTACAATAATCATAGATTGATCAACAATATCACACAAATTAAATCTCAACAACCTTTTACTATTACAATATACAAATAATATTATTATATAGTAGAAAATCATTTCATGCATTAGTGCGGTTCGAACCCATGACCTCTAAGGTCATGAACCTCAACCTTAATCATTAGGCCAAGAGATTATTGGTATCAATAATCCTTACTTTAAGTATGTGCTCTTGGCACAACATCCAAATCTAGTTTATTCATAATAATATATACGCCTTTAATTTTCTATCTCATTCATGCTTTAATAAATGCAAAAAAATAAGAACTGACACACCCTGCGACAATTTATGCTCTCCCAACCACGAAACCAACGTTAATTAGTCATTAATTAGTCATTTGATTTTCAATTATTTTATTACAATTCATCTAGCCATTTATTAGATTTTATATTTAAAGTATATAAGTAAATTTGCTAAAGTATAGTTTAAATTTGTTTTTATCAATGTAATTTGAAAACACAAGTGAAATTGAGCTTAACCTATAATTATTAAAAGATGGACAAAGATTAAGCTTAGCCTAAAATAATTAAGAAACAAACAAAGTTTATTTCGTTAAAACTGCTAGTACATTTGAAATTTATCATAAATAGTGAAAAAACTGAATAAATAAATAGATCATCTAATAATTTATTGATTTTTTTCCCAACCTTTCGACCTCAGTTTGCGTAGCGGAGGGGTCGAGTTCCCTTTGCCCTCAATTTATTGATAATTTATTGAATCCACAATTTTGAATCCTTCAGCTACATGTGTAAATATCCAATAAATAAACACAATAAAATATATATTATCGAAAGAAACATGAGTATCTAAAAATAAATACTTAAAGGCTTCCTTGTATAAATTATCCTTTACCTTGATAATGTAAGTGTACAAATATTTCAGTCGTCTATTATTGAAAAACTTTTCAATGTCCAGTTTTTTCATCGATGATTTCACTTTATATCCTTTAGAGAAAGCAACAATCATTTTACCAGTTTTACTATCGTTGCTAATCACATTCTCCATGCTAGGTTAGAGATTCCACAATTTTGTGATATTTTCTGTATTGTTTTTGCAGACCTGCTATTTATAATTATACAAAGTTCTTATCTTTAAAATCATTTGAAATTCAAATGTCAAAGTAGTAGAAATTTGATATATAATAGTGCCTTAACTTTTATACCTGTCAATTAACTTGAATAACATATCTTTAACCATAATTCTTTTAAATGCCCGCATGTGTGAACATGAATATTTATAGTCGGCATCTTTAACTTATTCAATCTTTCAATGCGCACTCATCTAGTACATATATGTAAAAATTGGTGTATTTATCACATTTTCATGATTTTTGTACTAATATATATTTAACTCAGATTAAATTGATTTATAGATATAAAATTGAAAATATATAGAAATATATTTTTGTAGTCTCGATATTAGATTTTTAGAAATAAATTTGATTTATTTTTTCTTTCATACGCAGAAATATATTTATAGTCTCGATATTGAATTTTTAGAAATAAATTCGATTTATTTTTTTCTTGATTTTATTCAATATCTAATCAAAATAGATATTGAATATACATGTTTTTATATAGGGATAATTATATAAACCCCCTGTGTTTTCATTTATCTGCAAAAACCCCTTTGTGTTTTAAAAATATGCAAACAACCCCCCGTGTTTTGTAAAATACTGCAAATTCTCCCCTTTCGTCAGTTGTACTTAACGACGTTAAATTTTTTTCTATATTGCCCGTTATACCCTTGTTACCACAACCATTAATCTTCAATAGATGAAAATGAACGGTCCAGATTTCAACAATTTAAAATATATTTTTTAGTTATATATATACACTCATATATATGTATATATATATAATCATATATATATATATATATTTATATATAATATTACATTATCTATAAAAAAAATCAAGGGCGGCCGCCGCCGTCGCCGTCGCCATTATGAAGTTTGAAGGGGGCGACCTTGCAGTTGCCCCCTTCAGACGTGGGCGATGGCAGTCGCCTACTTCTCTGGGCGACCGCCGTTGCCCAGATCTGAAAGGGGCGACCGCGAGCGTCGCCCCTTTCAGACATGGGCGAAGGTGGTCCCCTCCTTCTCTAGGCGACCACCATCACCCAGATCTAAAAGGGGCGACGGCGCAACGCGGCGAGTTGTCCCCCCTTCAGACGGTGCGACGGCGGTCGCCACTTCAGGCGGCCGCCGTCGGTGGTGGTGGTAAAATATTATATATTTATTAAATACTAAATTATATATTTATATTAAAAATATTTTTTATATACTTATTAAATATAAAAAATATATACTTATTAAAAATATAAAATTAATAAGTATTAAAATATAAAAAATTTATATACTTATTAAGTATTTTAAATTTATATATTTAATAATTTATTAAAATACAATTAATCTAATCTAAATACAATTAAATAAAAACTTAAATAAAAGTCAAAAAATAAATTTAAAAAACAAAGATACAAATAAGACAAAAAGAAGGGTATTTAGGTCTTTTTAATTCAAAAAAGGTGAAAAAAATATAAAAAAATGCATTTTCACACAAAAAGCGCGTGTAATCCACCTTCCGTCCGAAACTAACGGAAAAGGGATTTTGCGTAGTGTTTTACAAAACACAAGTGGGCCTTTTGCATATTATTAAAACACAAGGGGGTTTTTTTGCAGATAAATAAAAATACAGGGGGGTTTTATGTAATTATCCCTTTTATATACTTCAAAAAAAGATAAAAAATAATATTGATTAGATTCTTTTGTATAAACTAGCGGCCGCCGCACGCGGTCCCCGCGTGCATAAATTTCAAATGTAAATCAAAGCAAACAACAAAGATTCTTCTAATAACCAAATAAAATTGTACAATCTAATTAAAATAATTAAATAAAGTTGCACATTTTTAATTTAAGTACTCGTAGTTTTTTATGCCCCATAAAAATCTATAACTTAATACAACTATATTTTGCGCAGATGTAATCTTAATGTGCATCATTAGCATCTTTAGTTCTCCCCTATGTTTGTATGCTTAATTTTCGGGGTTTTAAACTCCATATGCACATTAATATAGATGTTTGAAAACATCTTTTGTTTAATTTAAAAAACAAAGTTTTCAGGAAATTAATAAAACATAGTTAAAACTTGAAAGACAATGAAACTCAATTTCACTATCTTTCACTTAAAACCTACAATTTTATATTTTCTATTTTTTCTGGCGAGTAGTTGAAATAGCCATTTAGTGTATCCTTCAACTAAATTTTCAGAGAATATATTAGATTAATGAAACTCAAGAATTTCAAAATTGAGGAATAAATAGAAAAAAAAAATAGGGATGCCGACTTTTGCAATCACATGGACAAAAACCTTTAAGATTGCATTAAGTGCCTATATGCAGCAATCGATCAAATGTATGCAACCCTCAGTCCATCCAAGTGGAAGAAATATAAAATGCTACATATATCGTTATTGTATTACTGACTTTAATTTGAAAAAAAATAGAGAAGTTCTATAAAAGCAAAACACGAATTCCGTAAAAGGACATATAATAACTTAGGAATTCTGATTTTCTATTTTTTAATCAAATTTAATTGAAACTCAAAAAAAAAAAGAAAAAAACAAACACACCCACACAACCACACTTAGTTATTGCTATCTTGATATTTACAACTTTTTGGGGGGTTTGGTACGAATGTGAGAATTTATGGTTGTGAGTTTATTGCAGCATAGATATACACTATATATATATATTATATCAAGAAAGAAATTAAAAAAAAAAAACAGAATAGAATTAGACAGAAATGCTAGGAAAGTTCTCCTAGGAAAATCAAAGCTCTCGACATCCTTGGTTTAGCGGGAAGCACATAGTCTAGCGAGGGTGATTTCGAAGAATTCAGCTTCATTGAAAATTCAATTTGCGAGAGAGGTTTTAGATGGGATTGAGGAGAGAAAGTAAAAGGTTGGTTTGAGATCGTGCGAAGTTGTGGCACGGGCAAATTTAGTAGTTTGAAAACTTGGTATGAGAACTACCAATATGATATCAAATTTTCATTTTTATCCTTAATAAAATATTAATTTCATTTTATAGAAAGAAAGCAGCAAATGCATTATACAAAAAGTAAAGGGTAAATTTTGTAAAATTACACAAAAAACTGCCATTTTTAGACACCAAAAGGCTTCTTTTTTAATATAGTATAGATATAGATTAAATAAAATGAAATATCAATATAAAATATTTAAATATATGTTATCAAAATATAAAATACAAAATATAAAAAATTTTAAAATTTTATTTTATTAAAATAGAATATGAAGTTATTAACATATTTATATGCATTTTACCATATAATAATTTAAAAAATTAATATATAAAAATACCAACAATATATATTATATATTTTTAATTTTTAATAATTTTTTACAGTTATAAAATAAATATGTGTTTCAAAAGTGGGAGAGAGGAGAAGGAGATGTGGAGACGTGAGAGGTGGGGGGGGGGGTGTGGAAACGTGTGAGAGCGAGAGAAATAGTGATTGTCAAAATGGTTTGAGAGAGAGAGATACATGTGAGTATATAGTGAAAGGGTTTTTTTTTTGCCATTCAAAAAAATGGTATGAGAACTACCAAAAGTAGTGTGAATTGTCATTTATATCCTCTTCAAATTAGTAAATTCATTGTAATGAAATAAAAGGGTGGAAGAATTATCCTAAAATAAAGAATATTTTTTGTAAAATTACACAAATAACTTCCCTTTTAGACACAAAATAGCCTTTGCTTTTATAATTGGTATAGATAATAATTAAAAAATTAATATATAAAAATACCAACAATATATATTACATATTTTTAATTTTTAATAATTTTTTTTAGTTACAAATAAAATATGTGTTTCAAAAAGAGGGAGAGAGGGGAAGGACGTGAGAGGTGGGGGGGGGGGGGGGTGTTAAACGTGAGAGAGAGAGAGAGAGAAAATAGTGAATTGTCAAAATGGTTTGAGAGAGAGATATATGTGAGTATAGTGAAATGGTATTTTTGGCCATTTAAAAAAATGGTATAAGAACTATCAAATTAGTGTGAATTGCCATTTATATTTTCTTCAAATTAGTAAATTCATTGTAATGAAATAAAGGGGTGAAGGAATTGTGTAAAAACAAAGGATATTTTTTGTAAAATTACACAAATAATTTTTCTTTTAGACACTAAATAACTTTTGCTTTTATAATTAATATAGAAATATAATCTAGAGCAATTACACAATGGGGGCTGATGTACTTTTTTTTTACTTTTTACTTTTTGAATTAAAGGAATTTAATGTATCACTTGGGGAAGGCCCATACCGGAGTACTTGAAATGTGGCATGTGTGGTTGGTTCATTCAGATGTGGCTAGGTAAAAATCCAATATAATTTGGTAGTTGTGCATTAATAAAACATCGAAGCAAAAATTATCTTTTTTAAAAAAATAATATTGTCTCGTATTAGTGTTTATAGTTCAACAACAATTGTTTTTTTTAAGATATAACGATCTAATATTATCAAGATAGCATCAGTAAAAATCTTGAAAAATGACGAACAAAAAAAAAATTGAAACTCTCAATAATAGACGCAATACTGATTTTGCGCAGTGTTTGAAATGATCTAAATTGTTTTTTCGAAAATTGAAATAGTGAAATAAAATGGGGGGAACCGGGGGTCATTTAATGAATTTCAAAAACTATCATTGAAAAGACATATCCAAATTGAAAAAGATAACAATATAAAATGTTATGACTTTTTAAATTGAATAGTCATATTTTTATTCGAATGCACATATCATTTCACCCAAATGACACATCATTTCAGTATGATGCATCATTCAATCGATCGAAGGATACACTCGTTCAGTAATTTATAACACATATTCGGTCAACTAGACATGGTTGGATGATGACTGGGCGTTATCAACTGTCATCCATATGTCATGAGCTTGTAATGTGTTGCGCATCATAGCCAACCACTTGTTACAATTTAGTTTAAACGAAAAACAAAATTGATTTATTAAATTTTATACTTTAATTTATCATTCATCATTTTCCATTACTTTCCATTTACATGAAAGTTAATACATATGGACATACAAATAATTAAGAGAGTTTTGAACAAGAAGTCATGACACTATAAAATGTAACTTGTGGCTTGAACTTTCATTAGAGGAATATCATTGAATTTATTTACCTAATTAATAAGCATGATATCTTGAATTGTTCGTCATTGGTATAAACCAAGATAACAATAACCTCACAATACCTTCTCTAGTATTTTTGTTTCTCATGGTTATGTCCATTTTGGCCTTTGACACCATCTGAAATTCATAAGTGCTTTTCTACTTTATCATCAGTGTGATTTCTTTTCTTGCTAAAATTTCCACTTGACTCCTTCAAGTTAGCCTTGGCCTCCATTTATAGCTTCCTAAGCTGATATCCTCCTCAACTCTCAGTCTGACGATCAAATCCTCTAGCCCTATTTGATTCCCCTTTGTTTCAGGTAATTTTTAAAATCCTCTACTTAAAATGATTCACTAAACTTCATCCCATCCTTATGCAATGCAGAATTAGTTGCAATCGAAGTTGCCTGATCACTTTTTTTGGACACCTTTTTCAAATTCATAAATCTCTCTTTGTACTTTTTCTTCAAGGAATCCCAAAGAGCTCTTGTAGTCTTGGTTAAGCTACGCACATTATACAACATATCACTCAACCTGTTGAGGATGTAGTATTTGCATAAAAAATCTCTATATCCCCATGCATCCAGTATAGCTCTCCTTTGAGCATTAGTTTACCCATCAGAAACAATAGGTGCATCCTCCTACAAAATATAGCAAGGTTCAACGTAATGAGGTACAATAACTTCTTCTGATGTCATCTTTTAAAGTCGTTGCTGGAGATTTTCTCTAGCCTCTCACCTTGGACAGTAATTAGTTGTGCCACGGGAGGTTGGACATTGACCGAATTAGTAGCAGCCGATCCGGTCTCCATAATAAAACAACAATATGACTTAAACTTGTTAGGTAAACATTGAATATATTACGATAGTTGTGTATTAAACAAAAGGTCAAGGCAAGAGTTAGACTCTTTTTATTATCATAATATTGCCCCGCACTGGTGCATAAGGTTCAACAACAATTGTCTCCCAAAATCCGACGACTTAATATTCTTACGATGGCAACATTAAAAAACTTGAGAACTGATGAACCAAAACATATTATAAGACTCTCTTAATCAATGACAAAATGCTTCATTTTGCAAAGTGCTTCAAAAATCTAGAAAGTGTTTTTTGAAACTACATGGAATGAAATAAAATGGGGTCCAATTTATAGAAGTTGGGAAGTTGTTATTAAATAAACATATTGTTAGAATAGGTGACTAGAAAGTCAATTGGTTTGGCATTTTATAATCTATTTGACAACTCGATGTACTGTAATATTATGTAATGAACAAAAATGAGTATTCGCTACAATTGGTATTGTCTTCGTTATGAAACCAACTAATAAAGGGTTAGGTCCAAAACGTTCCAAGTCGAGGACCTCGAGATAGGGCATCGAGACTCCTATTGAGACTTTCACCAAGACTCGTATTCATTTCATGAGTGTCGTGTTTCATCGGCGACAGGCGTGGGGATGCCTATACGATCTTGGTGGGTTGGTCAACTGGTCGAGCCGACTGAGCTGACTCGCGGGGATCATCTTATGGAAGCCTTGAGGCTTGGTCGGTATGATTGGATTTTCCCGCATCCCCTAGTGTAAAAGAAATTTAAAACGGTTTCAAAGGGGTGTTCCCTTTGAATTCTCCGGCGTTCGGTGTTTCCCAAAGCATCGTAACATAAATAAAACATGCTTGAACATGTGGCTAGTGGAGGAAACGAAAAAGTACAATAATTTAAATCGGAACATTACCTTTTTCGTTTCACATGTAGAACGGCAACAAGCATTGATTCCCTTTCGTTCCATTTCTGTTGACTTTGGGACCCAACTTAGAATCCCTCTAAAGATAATCCACACCACACTGGGAATGTAGATCTAGATCTACTGCTAGGTAGAAGCTAGACCAGGAAGAAATGAAACCGTATTACACTATTGATTAGTGTATACGTATTTCTCTTGTTCTAAACTTGAATCTAATTCAAGGAGAACTCAAAATATGGGGAGAAATGGAAGAATTTTTCCTGGCCTAGTGAGAGGAGAGAGCAAGTTAGGGAGTTGAAAAGTATATGCTTGTCTTATGTGTAGTGTAATCAAATCACATATAAAAAATAAGTTATTTCAAAAATAACTTCGACACACTATGCACAACAAGTGTACCACTATCCATCATATGAGTGCACTATTTGTGCAACCTCCCACATTTCATATATTCCATGGAGGATTTTCAACTCCTACTCAACTTGCTTTAACCCCTTGAGCTTGGACTTCAAGTCATGGACCAGTTTGACCGATTTTGATTTAATCAAATTAAATCAAGTGATCCATGAATTTTTGTAATCCAATTATTTTAAACCTTATTAAAATTTAAAATTTTATTTAATCTAATTAAATAATCATAAGACCAAGCACTAATTAATTGATCCAATCAATTAATTAAATCAAATCCAATAAATTAATCCAATTAATTTAAAGGTGTTAAGCCTAAAATTAATTAATCCAATTAATTAACTCTTGGACCCTCCATACAATGGATTTTTCCAATAAATTATTCAATCATTTATATTCTCCTTGAATTAATTTAATCCAATTAAATTAATTTGCTTCTTCCAGAATTAATTCCACTACTTCCATAGTGATTTGTGTGCGACTCTCTAGGTACACCCTCAGCTAGACTTAGGCTAGTGTCCAACACAATTCATAAATTAAATCCAATTTAATTAATTATTTTGATTAACCATTAATCAGAAATGCCCGTCAACATGGGTGACCGTTTAGCAACAGTCCATGACACTAGAGACTAGGTGAATGTTGGCGTGAACATTTAGGCTCCGAGTTCCATATAGGTATAGTCCTCCCATCGACTATCTCCGGGCCTTAGTCTAGGGCATGGAATTGGGCGTCGATTTTCATCCTGGACTAGGCAATTATGCTTCAAACTCGAGAAATTTTTACTCTATTTATCGACCTAGGGAATCATTCCCTATTCGACCAATCGCTACGGCCGTAAACTTGAAGATTCTAAACCATTTCAGAGCGCATAGGAGACATAGTTGTCAAATACTGACAGGGGACAGATTCTCTCATTGAATACACCGTGCTCACTACATACTCCTACTGCACTGGACAAGGCTTATAATGACCATATTGAAGACATGGTCACCTCTCGCCAGATCCAAGATACAACCTTCATATGCATGCGACTATCATGATTTCTCAAGTCCGAGGACTAATCCCGTACTATCATAATTGGGAATACTAGTCATACAGACCAAGCCTCCAAGATTTTCATATGACGATTCTCACGAGTCAGTTCAATCAGTCGACTATCTTGCCATCCAACCCACTAAAATTGTATAGACGACCTACATCTGGCACCGATGAAACTCGACACTCACCCAGTGAATGCAATACTTAGTGCAAGTCTCTATAGACACTCGAGGCCCAGTCTCGAGGCCCTCGACTTGGAATATTTCAGACCGACACTCAAGGAGTTGGTTTCGTAGCTGCCAACCTATGCGCAACCCAACTCAATGGGTTTAATCAATCGACCCGTGGGCATTTGTTGTGACATTGAAACACCATTCAATGTGAGTAATAAGCACAATAAACACATTTTGCCAATGATGAATACTTACTTTATCCATCAGTATAATATTACTTTGACAAAGATCGACGAATAGTTCCCAGAACAGTCAATCTAATTGACTCTCTGGTCATCTATTCCCGGGACAAAATAAAATATTAGGCCCATAATGGACTTGGATCAAAATAATTTTTATCCGTCCAAGCCTTCCATCCACAGCAATGCGGTGAGAAAGCTACCACCATCCAAGTGTGGTCTCACGAGTCGTGGCACACTTGGACTAGAGGAAAGTTGTACCATTTTTGTGAACAAAGAGATTGCAATCATTGTTTCTCTATCTCACGAGTCATGGGGGCCGATAGTTGAGGCATGATTTGGTTCATGGGTCGGGGCCAACACTTAATAACATGATTCGCTTGGAGTCCTCGGAATCATATGAAGAGGTGAGGCAAAACATCTTAGAAATCTTATTGGATGAGAATTATATTGGATATCTCCCATGAGGTTTTCTTCATGTGAATCGTAAAAGCGGGGCATGGAGATCACGCTTATGGATCTTGAGCCCACTAGGAATGGTTTCCCGAAACTCCACTTGAGGTAGTGGACTTTCGTAGAAAGAGTGGGAGGGTTAAAGACTAAAAGATCACGTCTTCAACTTGAACTGTAATATTACCATCGTTTGCTAATTTCTGCTTTACATTTCCTATAAATGTAGATATGTCTAAGAATCCCTTAACCATGGTTCTAGAGACTAATAAAATTCAACGAAATGAACTACTCTGACTGGCTAAGAAACCTGAGGATTGTCCTTGGTTTCGAGAACTAGGGCTACGTCTTGAACAAGCCACCACCGAGCAACTTGCCGGAGGTGTCCTCGCCAGAAGAACGTTTGACGTTCGAGAAATGGCATGAGGACAACTGAAAAGTATGCAGTATCATATTGGCTTCAATGTCTAACGATATTCAAAAGCAATATGATAGACTGTACAACGTCTCCGCCATAATGCTCCGCATGAATGAGATTTATGCGGTTCCGGACAAGCATATTAGATATGCCACCACAAAAGCATTCTTTGGCACCAAGCTAGCCAAAGGATCTTTTGTACAGAGTTATGGGGTCAAGATGCTATCCCTAGTGGAGAAGCTCGAGGACCTAAAAGCTAGGCTTAATAATGACACGTACATCGACGTGATCATTTAGTCGCTTCCTCCGTCCTATGACCCATTTGTTGTTAACTACAACATGAACGTACTTGATAAGTCCATTCATGAGTTGATCAACATGTTGGTCCAATACGACGCAACGACCCACAAGTCTGTGCCGTCGGTGTTGATAGGAGAGGCTTCAACCTCCAAGGCGAATGGCAAGAGAGTCGGATGCTGGAAGAGGAAGAAGGGAAAGGGGAAGGCTGTTGCAGCCACTTGTCGCGTTTCTAGTGCCCCTGTTGCCCCGGTGGAAATGGGCAAAGGGAAAGGGAAGGCTCGGGGTTCTCAGCGATCTAAGGCAAATGAGATCTGCATGTATTGCCAAGGAAAGGGGTATTGGAAGAGGGAGTGCCCACAACTCCTCTCTAATCAAGGTATGCTTATGGTTGAAGTAAATATGATAAGTAATTCTACTTCATGGGTATTGGATACCGGATGTGGTGCTCACATCTGCAATGATTTGCAGGTGCTGCAAAGAAGTAGAAGGCTAACCAAGGATGAGATGATCCTGAGGCTAGGCAAGGACAAGGACGTTGTTGCGGAAGCCGTAGGATCAATAGAGTTAGCCATTAGTCATCATGTTAGGGTTGTATTAAATGATTGTTTCTATGTACCTAGTATGATTGAGAATATTGTTTCTATACCCATCCTGGACAACGAGGGTTATTCTTTTACCTTCAATAAAAGTGGCTTTTATATTATCAACGATGGTATGTCTCATCTACATGGTACATTGGTAAACGGTTTCTACATACTTCAACAGTCTAATTGGATTATGACTGCTGAACACAAACGTAAACATGATAACCAAGTAACGCATAGATATGGCATGCAAGGTTAGGTAATATCTCAAAAGATAGGATAAGGAGGTTGGTAGACTCCAAAAGTCTAGAGATAGACGAGTTGGAAAACCTACCAACTTGCGAGTGCTGTCTGAAGGAAAAGATGACCAAGAAACCCTTTGTTGGACAAAGTACGCTAGCCAACGGTCTTTTAGGTTTGATCCATACGGACGTCTGTGGACTATTAAATACTCAAGCGAAAGGTGGGTACTCGTACTTTATAACCTTTACTGATGATCACTCACGTATGATTATGTTTACCTGATGAGGTACAAGTCCGACGCCTCTAGAAGGTTTAAGAAATACAGACTTGAAGTTGAGAACCTAACCGATTGCAAGATCAAAGCCCTTCGGTCGGACCGAGATGGAGAGTATTTAAGTGGTGAGTTCATTGATTACCTAAAAAAAATGGAATTCTCTCTTAGTGGACTCCTCCTGGAACACCACAGTTGAACGGTATGTCTGAAAGGAGGAATCAGACCTTGTTGGACCCGGTCTAATCCATGATGAGTTTCACCGAACTCCATTTGTCCTTCTGGAATACGCTCCTGAGACAGCAGCCAAACTTTTGAATATGGCGCCATCTAAGAAGATATCCCAGACGCCATATAATATATGGCATGGCAAGCCTACCTCCTACAAATACTTGAGACTGTGCGGAAGCCCCGCATACGTCAAGAGATTAGTGGGAGATAAATTGGACTTCAGGTCTACTTTTTGCAGGTTCGTCGGATATCTGAAAGAAACTGTTAGGTATTATTTCTATGATCCCTCAGAGTAAAAGATTTTTGTTTCGCAGAACGTAGAGTTCTTGGAAAAGAGTTTTCCATCGGAGAGCCGACGTGATGAGGTGCTCCTTCAGGAATCAACTGAGGTGCCTCATGAGACAACACCAATGACATCTGAGCCTGTAGTTTCCACAAATGATGTTCCAATCCACTAAAGAGTATCCCAACCACCTAATAGGTATAGGTTTCCGGGCCTGATCAGTCAACTGGATAATGATCCAAAGACGTATAGAGAAGCGATGTTGGACATCGAATCGGATAAGTGGCTTGAGGCAATGAAATCCGAAATGGACTCAATGGGCACAAATCAAGTTTGGACCTTATTGGACCCACCCAAAGGACTCAAACTCGTAGGCTGTAAATGGATCTACAAACCTAAGCTTGGAGCTGACAGGGAGGTCACAACCTTCAAAGCTAGGCTTGTAGGTTACACTTAATGAACTGGGGTCGACTTTGAGGAAACCTATTCGCCTGTAGCAATGGCTAATTCCATTCGGATACTGCTTGCCATAACAGCATGGTATGACTATGAGATATGGCAGATGGACCTAAAAACAGCCTTCCTCAACGATTTCGTAGAGGAAGAGATCTATATCGATCAACCGGAAAGTTTCACATCTCTTGGAGAAGAGCAGAAGGTCTACCGTCTCCAAATGTCTATCTATGGCCTCAAACAAGCTTCCCTAAGCTGGAACATACGTTTTGATGAAGTCATACGGGGATATGATTTCATCAAGAACGAGTTTGATCCTTGTATCTACAAGAAGATCAGTAGGAGCTCATTTGCTTTCCTGGTGCTTTACATAGATGATATTTTGCTCATTTGGGAATGATGCTAAGATGTTGGGTACCATTACAGCTTGGTTGTCCACTCAATTTTTCATGAAGGATATGATCTCCCACTTGACCTAAAGCCAATCACCCATTGGCCTCAAACCTCTTATTCAGATGGTGAGTATGGGCAACTTGCAACATGGGCTTAGCAAGTGGATCTGCTATGTTTTCTGCGGAGCTGAGTCGGTCCAACCGAACGTCACTCCTGCTATCCATCTCTCTAAGTAGATGGTAGCATCTAAGAATACGCTTGGATCGTGATGAGATCTTGGTTCCTTTGCTAGCTATATCGCCTCGTTGTTATCATAAAGATAATTACAGGCTTAGCAATGCTAGGTACTACATCCAACCCTTGGATGTAGCTCATCAACCAAACACTCCTTAGCAGCTTCTGAAACTGCTATCTATTCAGACTGCTTGGAACTCTTCCAAGCGACCACGCCACCATTAAGTCTGAACACATAACCAGACTGAGACTTGGCATCATCGTCATCCGACTGGAAGCTAGCGTCGCTATAGCCTTCCAGTATCAACTCTCCACCGCCATAGATCAAGAACATGTCCTTAGTCCTTTTCAGGTACTTTAGGATAGTCTTGACTGCACTCCAGTGTGCCTCCCCGGCACACGACTGATATCGGCTAGTTACGCTCAAAATGAAAGCCACATCAGGTCTAGTGCACTGAACAACATACTGTATGCTGCCTACGGTTGAAGCATACGGGATGTCCAACATCCTTTTAAGCTCCTCATCAGTCTTAGGAGACTGCTTCTTGGATAACTTAATTCCATGCCTCAATATACGAGGACTGGGCCATTCTTAACATCCTTCTAGATCTATCCCTGTAGATCTTGATGCCAAGGATGTAAGATGCCTCGCCCATATCCTTCATGGAGAATTGCGTTGACAACCAAGCTTTAGTGGTACCCAACATCTTAGCATCATTCCCAATGAGCAAGATGTCATCCACGTAAAGCACCAGAAACGCAACTGAGCTCCCACTGATCTTCTTGTATACACAAGGATCGGACTCGTTCTTGATGAAATCATATCCCTGTATGACTTCATCAAAACGTATGTTCCAGCTTCGGGATGCTTGTTTGAGGCCATAGATGGACCTTTGGAGACGGCAGACCTTTTGCTATTCTCCAACAGTTGTGAAACCTTCCGGCTGATCCATATAGATCTCTTCCTCTACGAAACTGTTGCGGAAAGCCGTTTTCACGTCCCTCTGCCATATTTCATAGTCATACCATGCTGCTATGGCAAGCAGTACCCGAATGGACTTGGCCATTGCTACGGGCGAGTAGGTTTCCTCAAAATCGACCCCGGGTCATTGAGTGTAACCTTTCGCCACAAGCCTGGCTTTGAAGGTTGTAACCTCCCCGTCAGCTCCAAGCTTACGTTTGTAGATCCATTTACATCCTACGGGTTTAACCCCTTTGGGTGGATCTACTAGGGTCCAAACCTTGTTTGTACCCATCGAGCCCATCTCAGATTTCATGGCCTCAGGCCACTTGTCCGAATCCATGTCCGACATCGCTTCTCCGTATGTCTTTGGATCATTATCCAACTGACCGGTCAGGCCCAGAAATCCATACCTATCAAGTGCATGGGATACTCTGGCCGACCTACGGAGGACTGGAACAACATCAGTGGGAACTACTGGCTCAGATGTCACTGCCGCCTCTTGGGGTGCCTCACTTGATTCCTTAAGGAGCACCTCATCGCGTCGACTATCCGATGGAAAACCTTTTTCCAAGAACACTGCATTTCGCGAGACAAAAACCTTTTGCTCGGAGGGATCATAGAAATAATACCCCGCAGTTTCTTTTGGATAGCCGAGGAACCTGCATAAACTAGACCTCGAGTCCAGTTTATCTCCCACTAATCTCTTGACATATGCGGGGCAACCCCACACTTTCAAGTATTTGTAGGAGCCAGGCTTGCCGTGCCATATCTCATATGGCATCTGGGATACCCTTTTAGATGGCGCCAAGTTCAAAATTTTGGCCACCGTCTCAAGAGCATATCCTCAGAAGGAAAGGAGGAGTTCGGTAAAACTCATCATGGATCGGACCATGTCCAACAAGGTCCGATTCCTCCTTTCAGACACACCATTAAGCTGCGGTGTTCCAGGAGGGGTCCACTGAGAGAGAATCCCATTCTCTTTTAGATAATCAGTAAACTCACCACTCAAACACTCTCCACCTCGGTCCGACCGAAGGGCTTTGATCTTTCGATCGGTTTGGTTCTCTACTTCAAGTCTGTATTCCTTAAACCTTCCAAAGGCTTTAGACTTGTACCTCATTAGGTAAACATAACCATACCGTGAGTGATCATCGGTAAAGGTTATGAAGTACGAGTACCCACCTCTAGCCTGAGTATTTAGTGGACCACAGACATCTGTATGGATCAAATCCAACAAACCACTGGCTAGCGTACTTTGTCCAACAAAGGGTTTCTTGGTCATCTTTCCCTTTAGACAGGATTCGCAGGTCGGTAGGTTGTCCAAATCATCTATTTCTAGACTCTTTGAGTCCACCAACCTTCTTACCCTATCTTTAGAGATATGACCTAACCTCGCATGTCATATCTGTGCGTTATTATGATCATCACATTTTCGTTTGTGTTCTGTAGTCATAATCTAATTAGACTGTTGAAGTATGTACAGACCGTTGACCAATGTACCAAGCAGATGAGAAATACCATCTTTGATAATGAAAAAAACCGTTTTTATTGATGGTAAATTCATATCCCTCCTTATCAAGGACCGGGATGGAAACAATATTTTTAATCATGCTAGGTACATAGAAACAGTCGTTCAGTACAATCCTAACATGACTACTAATGGCTAACTCTAGTGATCCTACGGCCTCCGCAGCAACAACCTTGCCATCGCCTAGCCTCAGGATCATCTCATCCTTGGTTAGCCTTCTGCTTCTTTGCAGTGCCTGCAAATCATTGCAGATGTGAGCACCACACCCGGTATCCAATACCCATGAAGCAGAATTAGTAATCATATTTACTTCAACCACAAACATACCTGCATTGGAGAGGAGTTGCGGGCACTCCCTCTTCCAATGCCCTTTCCCTTGGCAATGCATGCAGACATCATTTGCCTTGGACCGTTGAGAACCACGGGTCTTCCCTTTCCCTTTGCTCGATCCAACCGGAGCAACAGGGACGCCCGGAGCGCGAGTAGGGGCCGCAACCGTCTTCCCTTTGCCCTTCTTCCTCTTCCAGCGTCCGACCCTCTTGCCATTCGCCTTGGAGGTCGAAGCCTCTCCTATCAATACCGCCGGTGCCGACTTATGGGTCGTTGCCTCGTATTGGACCAGCATGTTGATCAACTCATGAATAGACTTCTCAAGTCCGTTCATGTTGTAGTTTACAACAAACGGGTCATAGGATGGAGGAAGCGACCGGAGGATCACGTCAATGTACGTGTCATTGTTAAGCCCAGCTTTAAGGTCCTTGAGTTTCTCCACTAGGGAGAGCATCTTGACCCCATGACTCTGTATAGACGCTCCTTCAGCGAGCTTGGTGTCAAAGAATGCTTTTGTGGCGGCATATCTAATATGCCTATCCGGAACCGCATAAACCTCGTTCATGCGGAGCATTATGGCGGAGACTTTGTCCACCCTCTCATACTGCTTCAGGATGTCGTTAGACATCGAAGCCAGTATGATACAGCGTACTTTCCGATTGTCCTCATGCCATTTCTCGAACGTCAAACGTTCTTCAGGCATGGACCCCTCCGGTAAGACGCTCAGTGGCGGCTCGCCCAAGATGTAGCCTTGGTTCTCGAAACCAAGACAATCCTCAGGTTTCTCTGCCAGTCCGAATAGTTCGTTCCGTTGAATTTGTTAGTCTCGAGAATCATGATTAATGGGTTCTTAGACATATCTACATTAATGAAAATGTAAAGCAGAAATTAGCAGATGATGGTAATATTATTATTCAAGTTGAAGACTTGGTCTTTTAATCTTTAACCCTCCCGCTATTTATACGAAAGTCCGCCACTCTCAAGCGGAGTTTCGGAAAACCATTTCCTAGTGGGCTTGGGATCCACAAGCGTAATCTCCATGCCCTGCTTTTACGATTCACATGAAGAAGACCTCGTGGGAGATATCTAATATCATTCTCATCCAATGAGATTCCCAAGATATTTTGCCTCACCTATTCGCATGGTTTCGAGGACTCCAAGCGAACCATGTTACTCAGTGTTAGGCACAACCCTTGGGATTCATTTTTTAAATTACATTTGATTTAATTTACGCATTTCTCTCACTTTCTCGCTTCCGCTCGCGCTCCCGGGCGGATCCGCTTGTCCTTCAAGTGGTATCAGAGTCCGGTTCAATGTAAGGGGCATAGATCTATGTGTTTGGCATGATCTACTTGCTTTTAATGGCTTTATTGGCATGTTAGATTGTATAAATATATGAGTAATATGATAATTCAATTGTTTGGATTTAATGGACTTTTGGCATGCTTTATTTTGTTAGATTGGATCTAAAATTGCATGCTTATTTTCAGAATAATATTACTAGTACTGTGCTGAAACAGTTTTGAAAAAAAAAAAAAAATTCGATCAGACCGGCAGTGGCCGCGCGCAGGCGGGCGCCTGCGCGCGCGCCATGCACAGGCGCGCGTGTGCTATGCGCAGCCGGCCGCTGCTGGCCGAGGCCAGCGCGCGCGCGCTGCCCTGTGCACGCGACCGGCCGGCCAGCACAACGGCTGGGCCGTTTTGTGCCGTTTTTCGACTTTTTCAGGAAAATTTGATTTTCTGTATTTTCTGCACAATATTCTAAAAATATATTAATTTTGCATTTTTGATTTTGGAATAATTGGATTATTCCTTGAATTAAATTTGCTTAATTAATTTGGGATTAATACATGCATTGGATGCATTGTTTAAAATGTCCATTAAATTTGAAATTTGAATTTTGCATATTATTTGTATGTTTATACTTTTGTGATGTTGGACATCACTTGGGTATTTGGAATATCCATTGGTTATTTATGCATGATTATTTGGAATAATTGTGTTATGTGAGTTGATGGAATCAACATGGGATGATCACAAGAGCCTTAGACCTTATGTATGGATGAATGTATGATCATTTATTTTCTTTTGGGTGGGGCTTGCGTGCCTCTTGTTTTTGGGACTATCAATGGGCAAAGCATCCTACATCCTTGACATCAAGATCTACAGGGATAGATCTAGAAGGATGTTAGGAATGGCCCAGTCTTGTATATTGAGAAGGTTTTAAAGAGATTCAAGATAGAGAACTTGTAAGGTTGCGGATCGACTAGGGAGAGGCGCGGCGGAAGCGCGGGAGCGATGGATATTAAAGTCAAAAGTGATTAAAACCGAAATTAAAGAATACATTATACATGCATAATAGATCAAGGGGTGTGCCCTTGATTCTCTCGTACGTTCGGTGTATCTCATGTTCAAGAAAAGTACACAACATGATAGCCATAGAATTTGGAGGAACAAGAAACATAAAGAGGAAACTTACCCTCGTAGTTTTCTTCATTCTGCTACACGCATTGTTCCTAGTTTTGCCACCAAGATCTCAACGTAGAGACCCTCTAAAAATGTCCACACACTTCACCGGATACCAACGAACTCTCGTGCTAGCAAGAAGTCGTTTAGGGGAGAAGGGACATCAATACAACGCTAGTGATTAACGCATCGATGTCTCTCGTGTTCTACCTTGAATGAATCAAGAAGAATATTGGGAAATCTTGGAGAAAGGTGAGAAGGGTGGACGTGAGAGAGAAAGAGATGAAAGAGAGGTAGCATAATTATGTAGAGATTAGTGTGTGAGGTGTGTGTGTTTGAGTACTTATATGACTAGCTCATATAATCCTACTCAAACTCTTCCAAAGAGACACACCCAACTAGGGATTTGACCTAGTGAAATCCTAGTTGACTTCGGATTTTACCTAGTCAAACCTCATCCTAGGATGAATCCTTGTTGTCTATCTCAAAACCTCTAGATCAAATCACGTCCATCCATTCTTGATGGGCTATATGGAATGGGCTTATTAAATCTAATTTAAATGGCCCAAGGTCCAATGGACTTTATGTATTAAAACTAATTTAACACTTAAGCCCAAAATAATTTCCACCTTTTAATTTAAATAAAAAGGGAAAACCCAACTTCTAAATTCATAAATCTAATTTATGAATCAAGCCCGATTAATCCATTTAATCGATGATGGCTTCTCACTCCAAAGAGAATCAATTTAATCTAATTAAATTATTTCATCTCTCGGAATTAATTCTAAATTAATTCCTTCACTTCCAGTGGATTGTGTGTGACTCTTTAGGTTCACCCTCAGCTAGATTTGGACTTACTTCCTGTTATCCCATAACCAAAGTAGTCCGTCACCATTAGTGGTCGTCTAGCAATGGTCAATGGCACTAGAGACTAGGTGAATATATGGCATGAAATTTAGGCTCCGAGTTACATACATGTACAGTCCTACTGTTGCCTGTCTCCCGGCCTTAGTCTAGGGCATCGAATTAGGACGTCGGTTCCTATCCTTGACTAGGCATCTATGCTTAAAACTTGAGATAGGTTTATCTCTAGGATTGACGTAGGAAATCCATTCCCACTCAATCAAATGCTATGGCCATAGACTTTGAGAGTCTAAACTATCTCAAAGCGCATAGGAGATCTCGTTGTCATATTCTTTGATAGGGAACAGATCCTGTCTTCGAATCTATCGTCCTCTCTATGTACTACGACTGTACTAAACAAGACTTATGATGACCATGTCTTACAACACAATCACCACTCGTCAGATCCAGGATACAACCTTCGTATGTAACCAACTGCCGTGATTCCTCAAATCCGAGGACTAATCCCGTACTATCAGAACCGAGAATACCAGTCATACCGACCAAGCCTGTATTGCTTTCATATGACGATTCCCCTGAGCCACCTCAGTCAGTCGACCGCCTGCCAGCCAACCCACTAAGATCGCATGGACGACCTACGTCTGTCACCGATGAAACACTCTACTCATCCAATTAATGCAATCCTTAGTGCAACTCTCTATAGGACCCTTGATACCCAATCCCGAGGTCCTCGACTTGGAGTGTTTCAGACCGATCCACGGAGTTGGTTCCATGACCGCCAACCTATGCGTAGTCCGACTTCTTGGATTCACATGTCCGGTCTGTGCGCGTTTATTGTGACATCGGAACTACGTTCAATGCTAGCAGTAAGCACAACAAACTAATCGTTGCCAATGATGAATCCTTACTACATTCATCCACATAATATTAATTACTTTTGTTCAAAAGTATGCGAATAGTTCTCAGAATAGCCAACCCCATTGACTTTCTGGTTACCTATTCCAACAATCTCCCACTTGACCATTAAGTCAATTACACACTATGTTTAGAACCTTCTGAGCATGAGTAATCTATGATACCGACTGAGGTCTCGTGAGTCTGCTATATTTCCTTGCCGAAGCAATACGGTCCAACCGTCTTACCTCTTCCTACCATCGCCGTCTGGAGATGGTGGTTGTCTAAGAATTTTTCGTGGATCTTGTGATAAGATCTCGGGCCATAACCTTTTCCATAACCTAGTTGTCTGCCACTTAGGCGACCACCGGCTCGGCCTTGCTAGGCACCACATCCAACCCATGGACGCGGCTTTCATCCATAACCATTATCCAATGCATTCAATTTTTTGATAAAGTCCTTGTGGTATCTTGCTTGAAAATCCTTTCAAGCTACCACAACCATCTTTAAGCCTGACTGTGCATACTTTTGAGACTAATCGTTTTTCACTATGTTCTTTGGAAGCCAATATCCCTTTAGCCTTCCAAAAACAACTCTCTACAGATGGTGCATCGAGAACACATCTTTAGTCCTTATTCAGGTACTAAGGATTGTTCTTGACTGTTGTCTTCAACCCCTCAATGCATTACTGATTTCCATTGTGTCATGCAGAAAGCATAGTCAACATCGGATCCCATGCACTGATTAAACATATGTCATGTTTATCTAGGGTTAAGACGTAGGGGATGCTAAACATCTACACCTTCTCATTAGTCTATCGTGACTAAGTCTTGAATGGCTCAATATTTTATCCATAGTATCTAAGCTTTCTCATCAGTCTTACCACGATTGAGTCTTGAATAGCTTATCCCTCTACATATCGGAGCTTTCTCATCAATCTATTATGACTGAGTCTTAAACAGCTCAATCCACGATATATATATGTGGGAACCCTAAAATGTCATGGAGAGTTTTTGTGAGCTATGGTTGTGTTTTAGTGATTCCTAATATTTTAAATTCATCCATGATGAACAAGACATTACACACTTAAATACTTGGAACACAATTTCTCTTTCCCACTGATCACCTACGTCGTTCATGACCGAGTCATACTCCATATGAGCTTGTCAAAATGATTATTCCAGTTATGCGGAGTGTCAAACCTTGTTTGAATTTCCTAGCAGATTCTATGGCTCCACCACATAGATCTGACTATGATGTCCAACATCACGTTCCGCAGGTCGTTTGGATCACTATCCAAATTTGACCGAACTTATCCCCATCACTCATACCTCTACGACATTCGGGTTTGTTCTCAAGGGGACTAGAATATGATCAGTCATGCAAGAAGCGCGGTTATAAGCAACGTTAGCATTGTTCTGCTGTGAACCTGTACAAATTAGACATCGAGTCTAATTTGTCTCCCACTAGTCCGTTGACGTATGTAGAATTTTCCTACATTCTCAAGGACTTTTTCGGGATACAGGCTTGCCAAAATATGGCATGCTAGTGCATGACTACAAGAAGAATGCCACGTTCCGTGCATTGGCAATTTTCGAGTCCACGTCTACACGGGCTGAGGTAATTTGGTGAAACTTCGATCGACCTCCGTCCAATGAGGCTTGATCGCTTCCTTTATCAAAGACCATCATACTCGACCTCTACAGGAAGTCTTTGATTGAGAATCCCATTCTCAACTGGATGCTCGAGAACTCTCACTAAATACATGGCATTTTTTATCCTATCGAGATAGGTTTAATTTTGGGACCTTTTCCGGTTCACCATCTCAAGTCTAGTTCCCAAACCTCCTATGGGACCTTTAGACTTCTAAACCCCCTTATGGTCTTGTGTATTTAGTAACCTACTGTTGCTTTACTAGATCCCATCCAATAGACTATTTGGCAAGCCTACTTTGTCCAACAAAGTGCTTTCGGACTTTTCCTTCTTCAGAAAAGACTTCTAAATTTAGTCAAGTAGAATTGTCTATTTCTAGATTCCTCGAACTTTTCAATCTACTTATCTTTAATAAGAGGAAACCACCCTAGCCTTTTGTGGATGCCAAATCTGTAAGTTGGTCTTGATTAATCTATTTAGATCATTTGAATTTTGAGCATTCATAAACCTTTTATGGGATAGTTTTGGGAACTTATGCTTAAACTCTAGTAGACATAAACCAAAATTCAATGTCAAATAAAAACAATTTTTCCTTTTCCTTTCGCTATAGAGGTTGAAGCTTCTCCTACTAGTACCGATGGCGTAGATTTTTCCAATCGTTGCCTCATACTGGCCCAACATAATTATCAACCTATGAAGATCTCTTTCAAGCTCATTCATGTTGATAATAAATGGTTTGTAGGAGGGAGGAAGAGACTTGAAGGATCACGTCAATGTACATCGCTCTTTGAAGACCGACATGGAGGTCTTTTTGAGCTTCTCCACAAGGGATAGCATCATTACTCCATGTTCTTGTACAGACGATCCTTCCATCATCTTAGCTACAAAAAATACCGTCATTGCATCATATCTTACAAGCCAGTCCGAGACCGCATAGACATTAAGCAAATAAAACATAATTGAGCCAACACCGTCATGCTTATCATACTGCTTCCAGATCTCGTTTGTAATCGAGGCCAATACAATGGTACAGACTTGCCGGTGGTCGTCCTTCAACTTCTTGAACGCCAAGCGTTCTTTAGTTTCGACCCCTCCCACAAGGATTGAGGAACATCCTCATCCATAATGTGAGTTAGGTCTTAAGATTTCACAACCAATTTGTGTAGTTGGTTCGATTTAACTAATTAGCCTCTAGTATTGAACTTAATGGATACTTCGACATTCACAATAAGTAAAGCAGGAAACATTAAGCAGAATGAAGTAATATTAAATCTAAGTTAAGAATTGGTCTTTAGTCCTTAACCTCTCCCACTATTTCTACGAAATACCATCACTCTCAAATGGGGTTTCGGAAAACGGATTCCTAGTGGGATTAGGGTCCACAAGCGAAATTCTCCAGCCCGATTTTATTATTCACATGAAAATAACCTTGTGGAAGGCAACTGATCCCATTCTTGTCCCACGAGATCGCTAAGATATTTTGCCTTGCTTCTTTACGTGATCCCGAGCACTCCAAGTGAATCACGTTACTCGACATTAAACCCGACCCATCAATCGAATCATAGCACTCACTGTCGCCCCCCACAAGTCATGAGACAAGAAAACGGGAGTGTATTCACTTCGTTCAAAACAATCGTGCAGCTTAATTTCAGTCTAAAAGACGTACCACGACTCGTGAGACCACGCAATTTGGTGAAATTAGCTTCCTCACTTTTGTCATGGATGAAAGGCATGGACGAACAGTGTATGGTCAAGTTCATTTATTGGGGTCTAATATTAAGTTTGTTCCACCCAAGTGAGAGTATTAATAGACCGAGACCTCATCACATACTACATAATTTGCATGCTTTAACGAAAAATATGATAAATAAACCATTCATCCATCAATCACAAGCCCATAACCTATGCGACCCACTGAGCCCGCAGTGGATCTACGGTCAATCTAAGGGTAGGCCTACACTAGTACAAGATTTTATAACCCATTACATGCAATGGGCCTTGTAAGTCCTATTCGTCTTCTTGGCCTCTCCATCGTGTGCCTCACCAGGCCTCTTCTGTTAGAATAGTTGACCAGAAAGCCAATTGGATTGGCGGTTTTGTTATAATAGGTGACCAGAAAGTCAATGGTATTGGTTGTTCTGAGAACCATTCGTCAATCTGTGAACAAGTAATATTATGTTAATGAATGTAGTAAGGATTCATAGGCATGAGTTTGTTGTACTTACTGCTTGCATCGTTACGATGTCACAACAAATGCCCACAGACTGAAAAATAATGTTTCGGGAAATTGGAACTACGCTTGGAGGTAGGTTCATGAAATCAATTTCGCCGAATCAGTCTGAAATACTCCAAGTCAAAGGAATCTCGAGACAGGGCATCGAGAATCCATTTGAAACTTGCACTAAGCATCTGCTGTCGTGTTTCATCGACGGGTGACGAGGATCGTCTAAGCAGTGTTAGTGGGTCGGCCTGCTGGGGAGCGGCCGACTAAGGTGACTCGCGGGAATCGTCATATAGAAGCTACTCGGGCTTGGTCGGTATGACTCGTATTCCCGGTTCCGATAGTACGGGATTAGTCCTCGGACTTGAGGATCACGGCAGTCCCCTACATACTAAGGCTGTATCTTGGATCTGGTGAAATTTGACCGATTATATCACATGGTCATCATAAGCCTCGTCCAGTGCAGTCGGAGTGAAAGATTATGTGGATCGTCCCGGGAAAAGCGCGAATGCGGAAGCGCGGTATAATTAAAAATTAAAACGGAATTTAAACATGCTTTTAAATTAAAACACGTTTCAAAGGGTGTGCCTTTGAAATTTTCCCGGGCATTCGGTGTATCTCATGAACGTATAACATAAAATAAATCATGGAGGCCATAGGGTTGAAAATTAAAGAGGGACGAAAATTTAAAACGAGACCTACCCGTTGTCGTTTTCGTCTTCAACGGCTACACGCGTTGTTCCCCGTTTTGCACCAAGATCCCGTCCTTGAGACCCTCTAATTCGTGACACACGATCCACCCACGTATCTTGCACGTCGTGCTAGCAACGAACAAGTGTATAATTTTGGAGTGGATGAATCAATAACACATTATCAATTAATGGTATTGATTCATCAAGATTCTAATGTTCCAAGAACAAAAGAATCAAGAAAAACTATTTTCTTGAGAGAGAGAGGGGCGGACGAGAGAGATGGGAGAGAGAGAGAAACCGTGTGTGTGTGTTGTGTGTGTGTGTTGGAGTTTCATCATCTTGTAAATTGTAGGATGCTAGGGGTTTATATAGAAGAGGAGTTTAATCCTCTTTAAACTCCTCTTTCAAGAACTCTAATTTGATTAGGATTTTGACCTAGTCAAAGTCCTAGTCAAACTAGTGTTTTGACCTAGTCAAAACGATCCTAGCCATCCATCTCTCCCATTAATCTCAACCGTTGATTTAATTTAATTTAATGGAAATATTTAAAACTTATTTAAATATTTCCAAGAGGCTAAAATAAATATAAATATTATTTAAGCCCATTAAATAAATCCTTTTGATAAATCCAATTTATCAATTTAATTCCTTCTATCAAATAGAAAGAATTATTTCTCCAAGAAAAATAATGGTCCCGATTAAATCCAATTTAATCATTCCTTCACTCCAATATTCAATTCCAAATTAAATATTTAATTGTGTGTGGATAGTGTGTGACTCTTTAGGTTCACCATTCAGCTAGACTTGGTCGGGTTCCTAGAACCCGTCCGTTACCATGGGTGGCCATCTAGCAACGGTCCATGACACTAGAGACTAGGTGAAATATTCAGGGATGAACATTTAGGCTCTAACAGTACGCTTGTCCTTCTGTCTACGGTCTCAACACTTAGAGTCTAAGGCACGGAAAATGCAGGTACCCATTTTGGACCTAAGTGTCGGTCTGTCCACACTAAACGCCGCGAGGGAACCCTTCCCTTCTGTTCAGTCACTGTGGCCACAGTTTTTAGGGACAAGACCTAGAGCATATATGAGACTCAACTGTCAAAACCTATTAACAGGAGACAGATCCTTTCTTGGAAACTACTGTCACTTTGTACATCAGAACTGCACTAGACATGGCTTATGACTACCAAATGGAATTCTGGCAATCTCTCACCATATCTAAGATACAATCCTGATGTACAGGTAAACTCAGTAATTCCTCAAGTCAAAGGACTTTACCTGTACCGTTGGAACCGGGAATACACGTCATACCTAGCAGACCATACTCAAGGTCCTCCGTAAGACGGTTCCCGCGAGTCACCTCAGTCAGCTGCGTCCTAGCAGGCTAACCCACTAACACTGCTTAGACGATCCTCGTCACCCGTCGATGAAACACGACAGCAGATGCTTAGTGCAAGTCTCAAATGGAATCCCGGTACCCATTTTCGGGATTCCTTGACTTGGAGATTTCCGGACTGATTCGGGAAGACTGATTTCATGGACCTACCTCCAAGCGTAGTCCCATTCCCCGAAATCGAATCTCAGTCCGTGGGCTCTGTTTGCGTAGTGAACAGATATGGAAAAATAGGTGCAAGTGAACACAAACAAAGTAATGCCAAATGAAAATTCACTTCTTTATTCATTAATGATTTATCAAAACACCTATAATTGTCTAGACATAGGTTACATATACCCGCCAAAATTGGCTTACATGGTCACCTATTCTAACAATCTCCCACTTGACCTTTAAAGCCAATCACCCATATGCCTAATCCCCATCTTCTCAAGATGTTGCGTATGAGCACTATGCGACATAGGCTTTGTCAGCGGGTCTGCTGTGTTGTCTGCTGAGTTGACTCGGTCCATCCGAACGTCACCTCTTCCTACCATTTCTTTAAGAAGATGGTAGCGTCTAAGAATGTGTTTGGAACGGTGGTGAGATCTCGGTTCCTTCGCTTGCGCTATTGCACCGTTGTTATCACAGAAGATGACAACGGGCTCGGCGATGCTAGGCACCACACCCAACTCTTGGATGTAGTTTCTCATCCAAACCGCTTCCTTGGCAGCTTCTGAAGCTGCTATGTATTCAGCCTCAGTGGTGGAGTCAGCAGTGGTTGCTTGCTTGGAACTTTTCCAAGCCACTACTCCTCCGTTGAGCTTGAATACATACCCAGATTGAGACTTGGCATCATCGTCATCAGACTGGAAGCTGGCGTCGCTAAAGCCTTCCAGAATTAGTTTTCCATTGCCATAGACTAAGAACATTTTTTTAGTCCTCCTTAGGTACTTAAGGATGCCCTTAACTGCATTCCAATGTGCCTCTCCTGCACAGGACTGATATCTGCTAGTCACGCTCAAAGCGTATGCAATGTCAGGCCTGGTGCAGTGGACCGCATATTGGATGCTACCTACGGCAGAAGCATAGGGGATGACTTTCATCTTTTCAAGTTCCTCATCAGTCTGCGGGGACTGTTTCTTGGACAACTTGATCCCATGCCTCATAGGAAGGAACCCTCGTTTGTAGTTGTCCATTCGATATCTCTTTAGGACTTTCTCCATATACGAGTTTTGGGTGAGCCCTAACATCCTTTTAGATCTGTCCCTGACAATCTGGATGCCTAGGATGTAGGATGCTTCACCCAAGTCCTTCATGGAAAACTTGGTTGACAGCCATGCTTTCGTGTTTCCTAACATTCTGACGTCATTTCCAATGAGCAGAATGTCATCCACGTAAAGCACTAGGAACACTATGGAGCTCCCACTGACCTTCTTGTATACACAAGGGTCGGATTCGTTTTTGATGAAGTCATAACCCCGTATTACTTCATCAAATCGAATGTTCCAACTCCGGGAAGCTTGTTTGAGGCCATAGATGGACTTCTGGAGACGACAGACCTTCTGTTCTTCTCCAGCGACCGTGAAACCCTCCGGCTGATCCATATAGATCTCTTCTTCAACGAAACCGTTGAGGAAGGCCGTTTTCACGTCCATCTGCCATATTTCATAGTCATACCATGCTGCTATGGAAAGCAGGATCCGAATGGATTTAGCCATGGCTACTGGCGAGTAGGTATCCTCAAAATCGACCCCGGGTCGTTGAGTGTATCCCTTAGCTACAAGCCTAGCCTTGAAGGTAGTAACCTCTCCATCAACGCCGAGTTTGCGCTTGTAGACCCACTTACAGCCCACTGGCTTAACACCTTTCGGTGGATCTACAAGTCTCCAAACTTGGTTCTCGCTCATGGAGTCCATTTCGGTTTTCATGGCCTCAAGCCATTTCCCAGAGTCGATGTCTGACATCGCTTCCCCGTATGTCTTAGGATCGTTATCCAGAAGATCGGTCGCACCTAGAAATCCATATCTCACTGGAGGTCTGGATTCTCTAGTGGACCTTCGGAGAACGGGAACGTTAGTGGTAACTGTGGGCGCTGACTGTATCGGAGCCGGCGGTTCAGGGGCCGGGGCTGGCCTCCCTTGAGGTTGTCCTTCATGCCTAGCATGTTGGACTTCTCTAGGTAGGTCAGTCCTCCTAGTGTCTATCCTGAATCCTCTAGGTGAGGTTTCCGCGACTGTTTCTGATGGCTGAGTTCCATCACTTGATTCCTCAAGGATCAGCTCATCAGGTTGGATATCCTCCGGGAAGCCTTGCTCCAAGAATACTGCATTCCTTGAAACAAATACCTTTTGTTCCAAAGGGTCATAAAAGTAATAACCCGTAGTTTCTTTAGGGTATCCAACGAACCTGCATAGGCTAGACCTGGATTCTAGCTTATCTCCCACTAACCTCTTGACGTATGCGGGGCTACCCCATACTTTCAAGTAGTTGTAGGATGCAGGCTTGCCGTGCCATATCTCATATGGCGTTTGGGTCACTACACTAGTAGGCGCCAAATTCAATAACTTGGCTGCCGTTTCTAATGCATAACCCCAAAGCGATAGGGGCAATTTGGTAAAACTCATCATGGAACGAACCATGTCCAACAGGGTTCGGTTCCTCCTTTCAGAGACGCCATTTAACTGTGGTGTTCCGGGAGGTGGCCATTCTGATATTATACCATGTTCCTTTAGATAATCTAGGAATTCGGCACTAAGGTATTCACCGCCTCGGTCTGACCGTAGGACTTTAATTTTGCAGTTGGTTTGATTCTCCACTTCAAGTCTGAATTCTTTAAACCTCTCAAGAGCTTCAGACTTGTACCTCATCAGGTAAACATAACCATACCGTGAATGATCATCGGTGAAGGTTATGAAGTAGGAGAACCCACCTTTGGCCTGCGTCCTTAGTGGTCCACACACGTCTGTATGGACCAAGTCCAACAGACCTGTGGCAAGCCTGCTTTGTCCTACAAAGGGCTTCTTGGTCATTTTCCCTCTTAGACAAGATTCACAAGTTGGTAGATCACTCAAGTTCCCAACCTCTAGGTTCTTTGAGTCTACCAACCTTTTCATCCTATCTTGGGATATGTGACCTAGCCAAGCGTGCCACAGACGTGCGTTCCCGTTATTATCTAATTTCCGTTTGTGTTAAGAACGAAATTCGTTTGTTGCAAGATATAGAGCCCATTATGTAATGTACCAAGTAGATGAGCAATTCCACACCTCATCAAATAAAAGCAATTTTTATTGATTTTAAACTCATAACCATTATTGTCTAACAATGGAATGGAAATGATGTTTTTAATCATACTGGGTACAAAATAAACTTGCTCTAATTCTATGCTAATGGTATCACTAATAACTAAAGTGGCGGATCCTACTGCTTCTGCCGAGATGGCCTTGCCATTTCCGAGCTTCAGGATCATGTCCCCGCTACTTAGTTTTCTGCTTCTTTTCAACACCTGCAGATCATTGCAAATGTGAGCTCCACAGCCGGTATCCAATACCCAAGAGGCAGAATTAGTGACCATGTTAACCTCAATCACAAATATACCTTGGTTTGAGAAGAGTTTGGGGCACTCTCTCTTCCAATGCCCTTTCTCACGGCAGTTGATACATATGTCATATGCCTTTGACTGTTGCTTGGAGACAACCTTTCCCTTACCTTTGCCTTTCCCTCTTTGGCAATGGGAACACTCTGAGTGTTCGTAGCTGCTATGACTACCTTTCCCTTCCCTTTCTTCCTTTTCCAACGTCCGGCACCCTTGCCTTTCGTCTTGGAAGTAGAAGCACCTCCAAACAATACCGAAGGCGTGGACTTCTTAGTCGTTGCCTCGTATTGCACCAACATATTGATCAACTCATGAATACCCTTCTCAAGTGCATTCATGTTGTAGTTGACAATAAATTGATCAAAGGAGGGTGGGAGTGACTGAAGGATCACATCTATGTACGTTTCGTTATCGAGACCTGCCTTTAGGTCCTCGAGCTTTTCCACTAGGGTAAGCATTTTAACCCCATGCTCTTGTACAGAGGATCCTTCTGTCATTTTAGTTCCAAAGAACGCCTTGGTTGCGACATACCTAGTATGCCGGTCCGGGACTGCATAGCAATCCTTAAGGCGAGCCATTATGGAAGGGACATCGTCTAGCCTTTCATATTGCTTCTGAATCTCATTGGTCATCGAAGCAAGTATGATGCTACGAACCTTCCGGTTATCCTTATGCCAAGTCTCGAACGTCTCACGTTCCTCTGGCGTGGATCCTTCCGGTAAGGTCCTAGGGAGAGGTTCGTCCATGACGTAGCCTTGGTTCTCATAATCCAGGACTATCCTAAGATTGCGCAACCAGTCGTTGTAGTTGGTTCCATTAAATTTGTTTATCTCAAGAATGGTTGAAAGTGGGTTCTTAGACATTTTAAAATCTACATGTAGAAAAACAACGCGCGATCAGCAGAAAAGTAAAGACGGTGGTTTGATAAAAATAATTAAATGCTTGGTCTTTAGTCATTTAATCCTCCCACTATTTATACGAAAACACGGTACTCTCAAACGTAGTTTTCGGGAAATCCTTTCCTAGTGGGCTTGGGATCCACAGCGATTTTTTCCCATACCCCGCTTTTACGATTCGCATGGAAAAGATCCTGTGGGAGGTATTCCATACCATTCTCGTTCCACGAGATTCCCAAGATTATTGCCTCACCCTTTTGCATGATCCCGAGGACTCCAAGCGAATCATGCTAATTAGGCGTTAGACCCGACCCAATCGACCGAGCCATGGACCACTAGTACCCCACGACTCGTGAGACAGGTAGCAGCAGCCCATTTTTCGTTCATGACATAGTGCAGCTTCTTTTAAGTACAATAACGTGCCACGACTCGTGAGACCACGCTATTGACCTAAGACAGCTTCCTCACTATGCCACGGATTGGAAGGCATGGACGAACTCCTGGAGTTCATGTCCACTTTATCTAGGGTCTAATATTTTAACATTGGTCCAACCAATGTGAGAGTAATAATGACCGAGATCTCATACTATATCCATACATTCATCCAAAAATGCATAAATGAAATTCATCCATAGCAGTTATACATGATAAATAAAAACCCATTCATCCATCACAATAACCACATGCAAAATTAAAGCCTAGCACGCCCCTGTTGGATGATCACAAGCCCGAATCCTATGCGATCCACTGAGCCCGCAGTGGATCTATGGTCAATCTAGGGTTGGTCCTATACTATTACAATAATAGTAACCCAATCATCATTCTGATGGGCCTTGGTCTCTTTTTCTCTTTCTTCACTTCATGGAAAACGCCAAGGGACCTCCGGTCTGTGCTCTCCATGTGGTCCTTCCTTCTTCTCCACCAATTACAAAAATGGAAACCTCACTCCTAGTCTACTCTCATTACATATAAAAAATTAGAAACCCCAGCGAAAACCCGGGGGGAGTACATAAGGAGGGAGGTAGAAAGCCTTATTATTCCAAGGCACTAGAAAGAGAGAAGGAGAAAGCAGTTTAAAGAGGCACACAGGCCCAACAGTAAATTAAACCATACATTCGGTCTAGGGCTCGTGATCATCCATTTCCATCCAACACACATAATTACATGATCCAATCACATAATCATAATATTCCAACAACACATGATTTCCAATCACATCAATCCAAGATGAAAATAAATGAACATGTGCGTAACGTGTGAAAATAAAATATAAATATTGGCAATGTGAAATTTTTCGTTTTAGGAAAACCTTTCCTCATTATTCTAAGTAAAATAACCCCGGGATTCCAAATCCATTTATTTTACTCCTAAAATAATGTCTTTAGGAATTTAGGAAAAATTGAACCCAAAAAACGAATTTTTCAGAATTAATTTAAAATTAAAACTGAAAATAAATTTTAAAAATAAAATTACACTAGGTTTCAAAACCCTAGCCAAGGAGCCACCGGCCGCCGCTGCCTGCAGCAGTCGGCCGCCAGGCGCGCAGGCAGCAGGCCCTGCCTGCCGCCTCTGCGCGCGCAGGCACCGCCTTGCCGGGCGCGCGCGCGCAGGCCTTGCCTGTGTGCGCGCGCGCTGGCCGGCATCAGTCTGCGCGGCCTGGCGCATCGGCAGGCCGACGCGCGCGCAGGCTCCTTTGCCTGTGCGCGCGCGCTGGCCTGCTGGCCACCGGCCGCGTCCCTGCGTCGTGCGCAGAGCGCGCGCGCAGACGCGCACGCACTGGGCGTGCCTGCCGGCGCGCGCGCGCAGACGCCTCCGTCTGCGTGCGCGCGCGCCTGTCGGCGCTCCTGGTGCCCGTCCGCGGCGGGCTCCTCCGCCCGCCAGCCTTGCGCGCGCCTGCCGGGCGCGCGCCGCGCAGACACCTCTGTCTGCCCGCGCGCGCGCCTGAGGCGTTTCCATGCGCGCACGCCCGCGCGCAGCCAACCCGGCTGCGCGCTGCCCCTGCGCGGCCGGCAGCGCGCGCAGCGCGCAGGCTTCCCCATGCCTGCGCGCGTCTGCCCTGCGCAGCGCTCGGCTGCGCGCGGCCAGCCTTCCCGGCTGGCCGGCTGTGACGTTTTCTCGTTTTTTCAGATTAATTCCCATCCCGATTCCCAAGAAAAAAAACAGAAAATACCAATATATTCAGCAATTCACACGAATTAAAAGCAATAAAATAACTCCTGCACTAAGCATCTGCTGTCGTGGTTTCATCGACGGTGACGAGGATCGTCTAAGCAGTGTTAGTGGGTCGGCCTGCTGGGGAGCGGCCGACTAAGGTGACTCGCGGGAATCGTCATATAGAAGCTACTCGGGCTGGTCGGTATGACTCGTATTCCCGGTTCCGATAGTACGGGATTAGTCCTCGGACTTGAGGATCATCAACGGCAGTCCCCTAACATACTAAGGCTGTATCTTGGATCTGGTGAAATTTGACCGATTATATCACATGGTCATCATAAGCCTCGTCCAGTGCAGTCGGAGTGAAAGATTATGTGGATCGTCCCGGGAAAACGCGCGAATGCGGAAGCGCCCCTTTTCCAACCCGGGGTATAATTAAAAATTAAACGGAATTATAAATCATGCTTTTTTAAAATTAAAACACGTTTCAAAAGGGTGTGCCTTTGAAATTTGTCCCCGGGCATTCGGTGTATATCTCATGAACGTATAACATAAAATAAATCATGGAGGCCATAGGTTGAAAATTAAAGAGGGACGAAAATTTAAAACGAGACCTACCCGTTGTCGTTTTCGTCTTCAACGGCTTACACGCGTTGTTTCCCCGTTTTGCACCAAAAGATCCCGTCCTTGGAGACCCTCTAATTCGTGACACACGATCCACCCCACGTATCTTGCACGTCGTGCTAGCAACGAACAAGTGTATAATTTTGGAGTGGATGAATCAATAACACATTATCAATTAATGGTATTGATTCATCAAGATTCTAATGTTCCAAGAACAAAAGAATCAGAAAAAACTATTTTCTTGAGAGAGAGAGGGGCGGACGAGAGAGATGGGAGAGAGAGAGAAACCGTGTGTGTGTGTTGTGTGTGTGTGTTGGAGTTTCATCATCTTGTAAATTGTAGGATGCTAGGGGTTTATATAGAAGAGGAGTTTAATCCTCTTTAAACTCCTCTTTCAAGAACTCTAATTTGATTAGGATTTTGACCTAGTCAAAGTCCTAGTCAAACTAGTGTTTTTGACCTAGTCAAAACGATCCTAGGCAATCCATCTCTCCCACACTTAATCTCAACCGTTTTTTAATTTAATTTTAATGGAAATATTTAAAACCTATTTAAATATTTCCAAGAGGCTAAAAATAAATATAAATATTATTTAAGCCCATTAAATAATCCTTTTGATAAATCCAATTTATCAATTTAATTTCCTTCTATCAAATAGAAAGAATTATTTCTCCAAGAAAAAATAATGGTCCCGATTAAATCCAATTTAATCATTCCTTCACTCCAATATTCAATTCCAAATTAATATTTAATTGTGTGTGGATAGTGTGTGACTCTTTAGGTTCACCATTCAGCTAGACTTGGTCGGGTTCCTAGAAACCCGTCCGTTACCATGGGTGGCCATCTAGCAACGGTCCATGGCACTAGAGACTAGGTGAAATATTCAGGGATGAACATTAGGCTCTAACAGTTACGCTTGTCCTTCTGTCTACGTCTCAACACTTAGAGTCTAAGGCACGGAAAATGCAGGTACCCATTTGGACCTAAGTGTCGGTCTGTCCACACTAAAACGCCGCGAGGGAACCCTTCCCTTCTGTTCAGTCACTGTGGCCACAGTTTTTAGGGACAAGACCTAGAGCATATATAAGACTCAACTGTCAAAACCTATTGACAGGAGACAGATCCTTTCTTGGAAACTACTGTCACTTTTGTACATCAGAACTGCACTAGACATGGCTTATGACTACCAAATGGAATTCTGCAATCTCTCACCATATCTAAGATACAATCCTGATGTACAGGTAAACTCAGTAATTCCTCAAGTCAAAGGACTTTACCTGTACCGTTGGAACCGGAATACACGTCACACCTAGCAGACCATACTCAAGGTCCTCCGTAAGACGGTTCCCGCGAGTCACCTCATTCAGCTGCGTCCTAGCAGGCTAACCCACTAACACTGCTTAGACGATCCTCGTCACCCGTCGATGAAACAACGACAGCAGAATGACTTAGTGCAAGTCTCAAATGGAATCCCGGTACCCATTTTCGGGATTCCTTGACTTGGAGATTTCCGGACTGATTCGGAGAGACTGATTTCATGACCTACCTCCAAGCGTAGTCCCATTCCCCGAAATCGAATCTCAGTCCGTGGGCTCTGTTTGCGTAGTGAACAGATATGGAAAAATAGGTGCAAGTGAACACAAAACAAAGTAATGCCAAATGAAAATTCACTTCTATTTCATTAATGATTTATCAAAAACACCTATAATTGTCTAGACATAGGTTACATATACCCGCAAAATTGGCTTACTATGGTCCACCTATTCTAACACGGAGTATGTAAAACGGTGAATTCCAAGATAGATCTGTCCCTGTCAAAGGATATGACAGCAAGATCTCTTATGCGCTCGGAGATGGTTTAAGACTCACAAAGTCTTATGGCCATAGCACTTGATTGTAGTGGAAAGGATTTCCTACGTCGAGTTAAACCTATCTCTCGAGCATTATGCATAGTTTCCTACGTCAATGGATGGAACCGACCCCTAGACTAAAGCCGGGAGACAGGCCGACAGTAGGACCGTACCCTACGTATCGTAGCGTCGGTAGGACCACACCTGCGTATAACTCGGAGCCTAAATGTTCACACCATAAATTCACCTAGTCCTAGTGCCATGGACCGTTGCTAGATGGCCACCCATCGGTAACGGACTACTTTGGTTATGAAATAACAAAAAAGTAGCGTCCAAGTCTACCTGAAAGGTGAACCTAAAGAGTCACACCCGCTACACCAAATGAAAGGCGAATAATTTGGAATTAATTCCGGGGCAGAAGGTTTTAATTTAATGGAATTAAATGTTATACTTCTTGGAATTCAAGCCTCGATGAATTATTATTTGGAACAATCGGGCTTGAGTTCATAAATTAATTTATGAATTTTATAAAAGCATGGGCTTTTCTTTTAACTAGATTAAAAGGGTGAATTAAATTAGTGGGCTTGGTATATTAAATAGATTTAATATAAAGTCCATGGGACTATTTAATTTAGAATTAAATAATCCCGTTCTATGGAATTAATTAATGGGCTTGGTATATTAAATAGGATTTAATATAAAATCCATGGGACTATTTAATTTAGAATTAAATAAGTCCTTTCCATTAATTAATTAATGGGCTTAGTATATAAATATGATTTAATATAAAGTCCATGGGAATATTATAATTTAGAAATTAAATAAGGCCCATTCCATAAAGCCCCATCAAAATGGATGGACAAGATTGATCTAAGAATGATGAGATGAAGGGCCATGATTAATTTGATTAATCAAAGCCTAATTTGACTAGGATTTGACTAGGTCAAAATCCTAGTCAAAGTGTGTCTCTTTGGAAGAGTTTGAGAAGGAATAGGAATTCCATCTTCTATAAATACTCAAAAAACACACACTCACACCTACTATTCTCTACAACTCTCATCTCGTCATCTCTCTCAAGATTTTCGTCCATCCTCTTCTTTTCTCTCCAAGAATTATACTTTGTTCTTCTTGATTTATTCAAGTTAAGAACATAAGAGACATTGATTGCATTAATTCATAGCGTGTATCGATGTCTCTTCTCCCCAAAATAATTTCTGCTAGCACAAGGGTTGTTTGCTTTCCGTGGAGCGAGTGAGATGATTTAGAGGGTCTCTTCTTTGAGATCTGTGCAAAATGGGAACGATGCACGTAGCCGAAACGAAGATAAAACTACAACCGGGTAGGTTCTTTAATTTTGTTTTTTTTCGGTTTCAATCTATGGCCTCCATGTTGTGTTTTATTGAATATGAGATACACCGAACGCCCGGAGAATCAAGGCACACCCTTGATTCGTTTATGTATATTATGCATGATTTAAATTCCATTTAATTATGCCCTTGTAATTTTATTACGCACTATTTCGCGCTTCCGCTATACGCGCTCATCTCCCGGGCCAATCCACATATTTCTTTCAGTGGTATCAGAGCCCGTTCGGTGTATAGGCCTAGAATTCATTGGCTATGTGCGTTTAAGCATGATAAACGTGTTTTAATTTACGTTTATAGCATGTTTATCGTAGATATTATTGGCTTTTAATTTTCATGGCGATTTGAATCTTGGTTTTCCTTGAATATGTATATACATGTTCTAGGGTTTAATTTATCTGTGGTTCAGAAAAATTGCATGAAAAGTCGAAAGGAGTGAAAAACGGCGAACCGGCGAGCAGCAGCACGCTGGCCGCGCGCACAGGCGCGCCTGGGGCGCGCGTGCAGGCAGGGGCCTGCGCGCGCCCGGCCAGCACGCCCAGCGGGGTGGACAAGCACGCGGGCGGCCGCTCTCGCAGGAAGGGCGCCTGCGAGCGTGCGCGCGCCCAGGCGCGGCCGTCTGCGCTGGGCGCCGCGCGCTGTGTGAGCAGGCAGAGGCGCCTGCGCGCTGCGCGCGCGCCTGGCCGGCCGGCTGTGCCGTTTTCCATTTTTCTCCCGTTTTTTGCTCGTTTTTCAAAAACTATTTTTAATGAATTATTTTATTATATTTTATGCATTATTCTGAACCCGTTGACTTCTAGAATATTTATTTTTGAGATTGGAATTTCCTAAAATAAATATTGCTTGGTTGATGAGAAAGGGTTTCCTAACAAGATTTAATTTTTGCAATGGTTGCACCAAGATCAAAAATTCATATGTTGAAATTTTGCAATAATTTCCTCCGTTTTATGACGTTGGACATCATGGTTATTTTATGTTGAGCATGAGTAGATCTTAACATGTATTAATATTGCACAAATGTTGGATTTTGGATTCTGAATATATGAGCAATTCTTGAATTTTGGTTTTGGTGTTTTTTAGAAAATTTGATTTTCTGTATAAATTCTTGGAAATTTTTCTGAATTAATTAACTTGGGGCATTTAATTTTGGTTGAGATTTTATATTTCATAGATTAATTATTGCCTTGTTAATTATGGAAAAGGTTTTCCAAACAAAAATCGTTGTGCATAGGTTGCACTATTATCCATGTTTGGTGGTGAATATTTTACATATAGTTTCTGCGTTTATTTTATGGTATGGATTATCATGGATTTGGTATAGCATATTTTACGTGGGATAGTTTATTTGTGCTATTTTGTGTTAATTGATTTGGACAAAGGATGATCACAAAGCCCCTAGACCGCATGTATGTTTTATTACATTTATGTTGGGTTGTGGCCTGTGTGCCTCTTATTTCCTCTCTGTCTCTCTTCTAGTTGCCTTGGAATAATAAGGCTTTCTCTCTCCCTCCTAATGTACTCCCCCAAAATGTTTAATTGGGGTTTCTTATTTTATGATGTAATGAGAGTAAGAATTAGTGGTGAGGTTTTATTTCTTTTTGTAAATAAAAGCTGCAAGAGAAGACAAGCCCAAGGTGTTGGAGGCCATGGAGGTTGCCATCAGATGTGCACGGGGATCCATGGAGAAGAAGCCCGGTGTAGGCCCACGATGGAGAGCCCAAGAAGATAAAAAAGGACTTACAAGGCCCATTGCATGTAATGGGTTATTAAAACTTGTAATAGCATAGGGCCTACCCTTAGATTGACCATAATCCACTGCGGGCTCAGTTGGGGGTCGCATAGTTTGGGCTTGTGATCATCCTACAGGGGCGTGCTAGGCTTTATTTTGCATGCGATGCGTATTATAATGCTTATGATTATTCTATATGCTTTATGTATGGTTACATTCACGCTTAGAATATTTCTGCCATAACGCAAGCAATGCAATACTAATATATGTGATGAGTCTCGTTCTATCAAAACTCTCACTTGTTGAACCAAGTTAAAATAATAGACCCTTAATAAATGACTAGGACTCTGGGAGTCTGTCCAAGCTTCCATTCCATGGCAAAAGTGAGGAAGATCTTTTAGGTCGATAGCGTGGTCTCACGAGTCGTGGCACGACTGTCGTGCTTAAAAGAAGCTGCACTTTGCTCATGAACGATAGTAGACTGCTGTTATCTGTCTCACGAGTCGTGGAAAGTAGAGTGAGTCTATGAATCGTTGATTGGGTCGGGTCTAACGCCCGAAATAACGTGATTCGCTTGAGTCCTCGGGATCACGTGAAAGGGTGAGGCAATTATCTTGGGAATCTCGTGGAATGAGAAATGGTATGGAAACCTCCCACGGGTTCTTTTCCCATGCGAATCGTAATAGCGGGGTATGGGGGAGATCGCTGTGGATCCTGAGCCCACTAGGAAAGGATTTCCCGAAAACAACGTTTGAGAGTGCCGTGTTTTCGTAGAAATAGTGGGAGAGGGGGGGGTTAAAGGGGGGGACTAAAGACCGATACTTAACCAAAATATTACTTCACTCTGCTTATTATTTTCTGCTTTACATATATGTTGTGAATGTCTAAGAATCCACCAAACACATCACTAAGAGGCTCATTAAAAGGGAACCAATTACACGGATTGACTGCGAAATCTTAAGATGGTCTTAGATTTCCAGAACCTTAACTCACATAACCGATGAGGATGTCCTCAGCGCTTGCCAGAGGGTCGACAACTAAGGCAACGCTTGGCGTTCAAAAGTTGAAGGTATGACCACCGGCAAAGTAAGAATAATGATTGTTGCTCAAACTATGCTTTGTTTGCACCATGTTCTATATGGTCCTGGACCAGCATGTGGGTAAAATGCCAACGAAGGCATGTTTGGAGCTAAGATGATGAAGGGATGTCGGTACAAAGAACATGGAGTGATGATGCAATCCCTAGTGGAGAAGCTCAAAAGACCTCCACGTCAGTCTTGAAAAAGAACGTACATTGACATGATCCTTCAGTCTCTTCCTCCCTCCTACGAACCATTAATTATCAACATGAATGAGCTTAGAAAAGATCTTCATAGGTTTGTAATTATGTTGGTCTAGTACGAAGCAACGATTGCAAAATCTGCACCGTCGGTACTAGTAGGAGAGGCTTCAACCTCCATAGCGAAAGGCAAAGGTGCCAGATGCCAAAAGAGGAAAGAAGGTAAGGTAACATCAACTATTAAAGCACTTCGAGTGTTGTCCCTTTACGACACAAGGTGGAGGTAAAGGAAAGAGTAAAAGGTTCAGCAGTCAAGTTCATAGATTTCTAAGAACGTAAGCATTCACTGTCGTAAAGAGGGCCATTGGAAAGGGGAGCATCCTAAACCTCTTAGGTAAAATTTGATATTGAGTATTGACATGATCACTTTTTACTCTATTTGGTATTTGATACCATTCCTATCACTTAATCTGCGGTGGTTTGCAGAAATGAATAAGGACTTAAAAGCCAAAAACAGTTCTAGATTCAACAATGGCAAGGTCCATTGATGAAAAGGACTAGAGACTTGTTAGGCCATAATCGTGATCATGTTAGGATAATATAGGAATTTACGTAACCTAGCATGATCAAAAGTACGTCTCTTTGTTGGACAAAGGTTTTATTACATACATATTTGATCAAAACAAAATTATTGAATATTGATTCATGTTTGCTAGTAGTTACACGTAAATTCTTAGAACACCATCCCATAAAAGGTTTATGGATACTCAAAATTCAAATTATCTAAATGGATTAATCAAGACCAACTTACAAATTTGGCATCTACAACAGCTAGGACGTTTCGTCTTATTAAAGGATAAGTAAATTGGAAAGTTCGATGAATCTAGAAATAGATGATTCGAATCGACTAAATTTACAAGTCTTTTATGAAGAAGAAAGTCCGAAAGCTCTTTGTTGGACAAACTAGGCTTGCCAAAATAGTCTATTAGAAGGGAGCCAATAAAGACAACTGTAGGTTACTAATACACAAGACCATAAGAGGGTTCAAAAAGTCTAAAGGTCCCATAGGAGGTTTGGAATTAGACTTAAGGAGGTGAACCATAAATGTTGCAAAATTAAACCTGTTTCGATAGGATCGAAAAGGCCGTGTATTTAGTGGAGCGCTTGAGCATCTAAGTTGAGAATGGAATTCTTAATGAAACGTTTCCTTTAAAGGCCAAGTATGACGGTCTCTAATAAAGGGAAACGATCGAATCTCGTTAGACGAAGATCGATCGAAGTTTCGCCCAATTACCTTAGCCCGTGTAGACGTAGACTCAAAATTGCCAACGTAAGGAACATGGCACTTTGCTAGGAGTCACGCACAAAGAGCCACGGTTTGGCAAGCCTATGTCCCGACAAAGTCCTTGAGCATGTAGAAGGATCCTACATACGTCAAGGGACTAGTGGGAGACAAATTAGACTCGGTGTCTGGTTTGTGTAGGTTTACGACAGAATAATGCTAAACGTTGCTTAAAATCACATTTCTTAAATTAATCATATTCCAAGTCCCCTTAAGAACGAACCCGAATGTCGTAAGAGGTACGAGTGATCGGGATATGTTCGGTCAAATTTGGATTGTAATCCAAATGACCTGCGGAACGTGATGTTGGACATCGTAGTAGGATTTATGGAGAGGAGCCATAGAATCCACTAGGAAATTCAAACAACGTTTGAAACACCGGATAACTGGAATATTCGTTTTGACGAGCTTCATACGGAGCATGACTCGGTCTTAAACGACGTAGGTTATCAGTGGGAGTAGAAATGGTGTTCCATGTGTTTAAGTGTGTAATGTCTTGATTCCTGGATGAATTGAAGACATTAGGAATCACTAAAACACAACTGTAACTCACAAAAATTCTCCATGACATTTTAAGGGTTCCCACGTACATATCATGAATTGAGTTTTTTAAAGATTTCAGTCAGTGATAGACTGATGAGAAAAACTCAAACATGTAGAGGGACAAGTTGTTCAAGACTCAGTTCATAATAAGACTGATGAGAAAACTTGGATACTATGCACAAACCATCAAGCCATTCAAGACTTAGTCACGGTGGACTAATGAGAAGGCTTGGATGTTGAGTATCCCCTACGTCTTAACCCTAGGCAAACATATGATATGTTTACTCGGTGCATAGGAACCGATGTTGAGAGTGCTTCTAGCATGGCTCAACATAAATCGGTAATGCACTGAGGGTTGAAGACAGCAATCAAGAACGATCCTTAGTACCTGAATAAGGACTAAAGATGTGTTCATGATGCACCGTCTGTTGAGAGTTGCTTTGGAAGGCTAAAGCGATACTAGCTTCCAGAGCATAAGTGAAAACCAGTTAGTCTCAAAGGTATGCACAGTCAGGCCCAATGACGAGTGCATCGGATAGTGGTCACTGATGAAGACCGCGTCCATAGGATGGACGTGGCGCCTAGCACGACCAAGCCACGTTCGCCTATATGGCAGGCAACTTGACTATGGCAGTATTGCCACGAGATCTCATCACAAGATCCACGAAATATTCTTAGAACAACCACCATCTCTAAGAGGCAATGGTGGATAGAGGTAACACGGTTAGACCGTATTGCTTCACAAGGAATATAAGTGGACTCACAATACCTTAGTCGGTATCGTAGATTACTCATACTCAGAGGATTCTGAACAAAAATGGTAATTGACTTATCGGTCAAGTGGGAGATTGTTAGAATAGGTGACCAGAAAGTCAATGGTATTGGTTGTTCTGAGAACCATTCGTCAATCTGTGAACAAGTAATATTATGTTAATGAATGTAGTAAGGATTTATAGGCATGAGTTTGTTGTACTTACTGCTTGCATCGTTACGATGTCACAACAAACGCCCACAGACTGAAACGTTTTGGGAAATTGGAACTACGCTTGGAGGTAGGTTCATGAAATCAATTTCGCCGAATCAGTCTGAAATACTCCAAGGCAAAGGAATCTCGAGACAGGGCATCGAGAATCCATTGAGACTTGCACTAAGCATCTGCTGTCGTGTTTCATCGACGGGTGACGAGGATCGTCTAAGCAGAGTTAGTGGGTCGGCCTGCTGGGGAGCGGCCGACTGAGGTGACTCGCGGGAATCGTCATATAGAAGCTACTCGGGCTTGGTCGGTATGACTCGTATTCCCGGTTCCGATAGTACGGATTAGTCCTTGGACTTGAGGATCACGGCAGTCCAAGGCTGTATCTTGGATCTGGTGAAATTTGACCGATTATATCACATGGTCATCATAAGCCTCGTCCAGTGTAGTCGGAGTATGTAAGAACGGTGAATTCCAAGATAGGATCTGTCCCCTGTCAAAGGATATGACAGCAAGATCTCCTATGCGCTCGGAGATGGTTTAGACTCACAAAGTCTATGGCCATAGCACTTGATGTGTAGTGGGAAAGGATTTCCTACGTCGAGTTAAACCTATCTCGAGCATTATGCATAGTTGCCTAGTCAACGATGGGAACCGACCCCTAGACTAAAGGCCGGGAGACAGGCGACAGTAGGACCGTACCCGTACGTATCGAGCGTCGGTAGGACCGCACCTGCGTATAATTCGGAGCCTAAATGTTCACACCATAAATTCACCTAGTCTCTAGTGCCATGTACCGTTGCTAGATGGCCACCCATGGCAACGGACTACTTTGGTTATGAAATACCAAAAAGTAGGCCCAAGTCTAGTTGAAAGGTGAACCAAAAGAGTCACACCCGCTACACCAAATGAAAGGGAATTAATTTGGAATTAATTCCGGGAGAAGGTTTAATTTAATGGAATTAAATTATACTTCTTGGAGATTCAAGCCTCGATGAATTATTTGGAATAATCGGGCTTGAGTTCATATTAGATTTATGAATTTTATAAAGCATGGGCTTTCCTTTTAATTAGATTAAAAGGGTGAATTAATTAGTGGGCTTGGTATATTAAATAGGATTTAATATAAAGTCCATGGGACTATTTAATTTAGAATTAAATAAGTCCTTTCCATTAATTAATTAATGGCTTAGTATATTAAATATGATTTAATATAAAAGTCCATGGGAATATTTAATTTAGAATTAAATAGGCCCATTCCATAAAGCCCATCAAAATGGATGGACAAAGATTTGATCTAGAGAATGATGAGATGAAGGGCCATGATTAATTTGAGTTAATCAAAGCCTAATTTGACTAGGATTTGACTAGGTCAAAAATCCTAGTCAAAGTGTGTCTCTTTGGAATAGGTTGAGAAGGAATAGGAATTCCATCTTCTATAAATACTCAAAAAACACACACTCACACCTACTATTCTCTACAAACTCTCATCTCTCATCTCTCTCAAGATTTTCGTCCATCCTCTTCTTTTCTCTCCAAGAATTATACTTTGTTCTTCTTGATTTTATTCAAGTTAAGAACATAAGAGACATTGATTGCGTTAATTCAAAGCGTGTATCGATGTCTCTTCTCCCCAAAATAATTTCTTGCTAGCACAAGGGTTGTTTGCTTTCCGGTGGAGCGAGTGAGATGATTTAGAGGGTCTCTTCTTTGAGATCTTGGTGCAAAACGTGGGAACAATGCACGTAGCCGAAACGAAGATAAAACTACAACCGGGTAGGTTCTTTAATTTCGTTTTTTTTCGGTTTCAATTCTATGGCCTCCATGTTGTGTTTTATTGAACATGAGATACACCGAACGCCCGGGAGAATCAAGGGCACACCCCTTGATTCGTTTATGTATATTATGCATGATTTAAATTTCATTTAATTATGCTTTGTAATTTTTATTACGCACTATTTCGCGCTTCCGCTATACGCGCTCATCTCCGGGCCGATCCACATATTTCTTTTAGGTTTTGGATACTATTTTGCAATCTTTAAAAGAGTAATATTGACTTGATGAATATAGTGAGCATTCATCCGTGGCACTATGTGTTTATTGTGCTTTACTGATTACGTTAAACGGCATTTTAACATCACAACAAATGCCCACAGACCAATTGGATAACTTATATAGTTGAGATGTGCATCGGATGGCAGCTATGAAACCAACTCCTGAGGGTCGGTCTGAAACGTTCCAAGCCGCGGACCTCGGGACAGGGCATCAAGGATCCTATAGAGACTTACACTAAGGATTTCATTCATTTGATGGGTGTCGTGTTTCATCGGCGACAGACGTTGGACGTCATTGCAATATTAGTAGGTTAGTTGACAAGGGTGTCACTGAACTGACTCGCGGAAATTGTCATATGAAAGCCTTGGAGGCTTGGTCGGTATGATTGAACTCCCAGCTCCGATAGTATGAGATTAGTCCTCGGACTTAAGGAATCATGGCAGTCACATGCGTATGATGGTTGTATCTAGGATCTGGCAAAAGATGTCCGTATCTGGGATACATTCATCGTAAGCCTTATTCGGTGCAATCATAATATGTATTGAGGAGGGTGGATTCCAAGATAGGATTCGTCACCTGTCAGTATATGACAGTCGAGTATCCTATGCGCTTTGAGACAGATTAAGCACTTTAAGTCTGTGACCATAGCGATTGGTCGAGTAGGGAATGGTTTCTTACGTCGATCAATAGAGCAAACATGTCTCGAGTTATTGAGCAAAGTTGTCTAGTCCAGGATGGAAAACAACGCCCAATTCCATGCCCTAAACTTAGACCGAGAGACGGATGATGGAAGGATAATACTCGTATGGTACTCAGGAGCCTAAATGTTCACGCCAACATTCACCTAGTCTCTAGTCCCATGAACCGTTGCTAGACGGCCACCCATGGTAACGAGCATTTTCTGATTAATGGTTAATTGGAAAACAGTTAATTAAATTGGATTTAATTGACCAATTGTGTTGGACAAAAGACCAAGTCTAGTTGAGGGTGAACCTAAAGAGTCAACAAAAATTACTATGGAATTGGTGGAATTAATTTGGAATTAGTTCTAGAAGAAGCAAATTAATTTAATTGGATTAAATTAATTAAAGAAGAAAAATAAATGATTGGATCATTTATTGGAAAATCCATTTGACGGATGGTCCAAGAATTAATTAATTGGATTAGTTGATTCTCGGTCTTAGAACCTTTAAATTAATTGGCTTAATTTATCAGGTTTGGATTAATTAATTGATTGGATCAATTAATTAGAGTTTGGACTTATGTTTATTTAATTGGATTAAATAAACCTATGGGCTTCAATTGGATTAATTAATGCCTAATGAAATTTGTTTGGACTTAATTTAATTATATTAAATAAAAGTCCAAGACTAGTAGTCCTAGTCCATGGAAAAATATAATTTATAGCAAGTGAGAGGATTAAAATCCTCCACATGTGAGGCACATGTGACCAACCTTTATGTGTTTTGGTGGGTTGTGTGGACAAATTATAGGAATTCTAATTTGGATCCTCAAGTGAATGGAAGTAGAAATGAAAAGGGAACAACGCTAGTTCCAATTCTACGTATATCGAACAAAGGTTGGTTTTCATTTACATTTTAACGTACCTTTGTTCATAACTTTTTAGCTACATGTCCAGCATTCTTCTCCTATTTTATTTTTTCTTTAATATACTCCGAACGCCCGGGAACTTCAAAGGGAATACCCCTTTGAATCCGTTAAAATTATGCCTTTAAATTTACGTTTTTACGCTTTCATTGCATTCCCCGGCCGTACCCGATTCTCAGTGGTACCATAGCTCGGTTCAGTGTTGTGGCTTAAGGATTTATATGTTATTATGTGTAAAGCATGTAGAACATGTTTCATTTGCTTTTGGAAAGCATGTTTATGGCTTTAAAGTGTGATTATTTGCTTAGAAAATAAGTGTTAATTTTGCTTTTAAAATTATGGATATCCATGCATTTTTTTAGAATTGGAGTTTCTATAAATGCATATTTATGTTTAATTTTTTATAGCAGAAGTTAAAAAAAAAAAGTGAAAAACAGTGTCGGCCGCCCGACAGGGGCACCTACGCGTGCGCGCGGCCGTCTGGGACATCCGGCCGGTAGCATTGTTTTGTGTCGTTTTTGCCGTTTTTCCAAAAAAATTGGATTTTCCTGATTTCTGCTAGTTTTATGAAATTATTAATTTTGGCATATTTTAATTTTTAGTTAAATTGGATTTTACTAAAAAAAACTATGCCTTAGATTATTTTGGAAATGGTTTCAAAACCAAAATTGTTATACATTAGATGTGGAGGTGATATCCATTTTTTTAATTGCATTATTAATGTATTATTTTCTGCACTTAATTATGTTTATGGTTTGATATTGGATTATCTAGTGATAAATGCATGGTATGTATTTATTTGTTGGCATGTTTATATTCGATATAAATGTGCTTTATTGTTGTTTATTTGAAAAACAATAATAATGATCACTAGCCCTTTTTAGCCTATGTATGGTTGAATATATTGTTGGGTGAGGCCTGCGTGCCTCTTTATTTTTTCTTCTCTCTATCGTTTTTTTTAGCTTTGAAATAATAAGGTTTTCTTCCTATCTTTTAATGTACTCCCCCGACTTATGAGATGGGTTTCTTTTAAGTTGTAATGAGAGTAGATTAGGTTGTGAGGCTTTATTTTATTAAATCTAAGCTTCCAAGGAGATGAAGGTCCGGTGGATGGAGCCCACAGTGGAAGGCCAAGAAGAACAAAGGAGGATTTTACAAGGCCCCATTACAATGATAATGGGATGTAAATATTGTAATAGTGTAAGCCTACCCTAGATTGACCATAGATTCACTGCGGGCTCAGTGGATCACTTAGGAATGGGCCTTGATCATCCTAACAGGGGCGTGCTAGGCTTATTTTGCATGTGCTTATGTTTAATACTTTGATGTATGGTGTGTTTGGAATGCATCGTATTACATTTAATGTATGAAACTTGAGCATGCGAAATACTAATAATGATGAGGTCTCGATCTTTAAAAAATAATAAACTCTCACTTGGATGGTTCAAGTAAATATTAGGCCCAAAATGGAATTACAATCAAATGATTTGATTATTCCAAGCCTTCCATCCATAGCAATATAGTGAGGAAGCTACTTTCACTAATTTGTGGTATCACGAGTCGTGGCACATTTGGAATGGAAGAAAGTTGCGCTGTAGTTGTGAACGAATGGAATATACTCCTATTTCCCTGTCTCATGAGTCGTAGGGGGCGATATTTGAGATATTCATTTGGTTGATGGTTCGGGCCTAACGCTTAGTAACATGATTCGCTTGGAGTCCTCGGGATCATGTGAAGAGGCGAGGCATAATATCTTGGGGATCTCATTGGATGAGAATGGTATAGGTAACCTCCCACAAATCATTTTTCCGTGTGAATGGTAAAAGCGGGGCATGGAGAATTGTGTTTGTGGACTCCAAGCCCACTAGGAAATGGTTTCCCAAAAAACCCCACTTGAGAGTGATGGCTTTTTGAAGAAATAGTGGGAGGGGTTAATGACTAAAGACCAAGTCTTAACTTGAATTCAACATTATTATAATCTACTAAATTTATGTTTTACATGTTGAATGTAGATGTTTAAGAATCCACTCGTTGTAATTCTTGAGACTAAAAAATTTTATGTAACAAACTATGATGATTAGTTGCGAAATTTGAGGATTGTCCTCGATTTCGAAAAGCAGGCTTACGTTCTGGATAAGCCTCTTCCTCGGGTCTTGCCGGAGGGTCCTCGTCAGAAGAGCATTCGACGTTCAATGACTGGCAAGAGGACAACCACAAGGTGCGCAGCATCATACTGACATCCATGACTAATGAGATCCAGAAACAGTATCATCGGCTAGATGATGTCAGCTCGATAATGCTCCACATGGAAGACGTTTATGCAGTACCGGACCGGCACATTAGATATGTTGCGGTGAAGGCATTTTTCGGAGCTAAGATGATAGAAGGATCGTCTGTACACCAGCATGGTGTGATGATGCTATCCCTAGTGGAGAAGTTCAAAGACCTCCGAGCTGATCTTGGAAAAGAGACGTACATCGACGTGATCCTTCAATCTCTTCCTCCCTCTTATGACTCGTTTATCATTAACTATAACATGAATGAGCTTGAAAAAGACCTTAATGAGTTGATAAATATGTTGGTCCAGTACGAGGCAATGATTGAAAAGTCTGCATCATCTGTATTGGTTGGGGAGGCTTCAACCTCAAGAGCGAAAGGCAAAGGGGCCGGATGTTGGAGGAGGAAGAATGGTAAGACAGAATCAGCCGCTACAAGCGCTTAGAGCGCTCCTGTTGCCATGCTGGGCATGGGCAATGGAAAGACGAAGGCGGTTCAGCAGTCAAGGATTGTGAAAGATGTTTACATATATTGCCGTGAAAAGGGCCATTGGAAGAGGGAGTGTCCTAAACTCCTCTCCAACCGTGGTACATTTGATTTGAGCTTTAATATGATTACTATTCTACTTCTTAGATATTGGATACCAGCTGTAGAGCTCATATCTGCAAATGGTTTGCAGGAAATGGGAAGGAGTAGAAGGCTAAGAAGGAGATGGTTCTAAAGCTAGGCAATGGCTGGGCTTTTGCTGGAAAAGCTATAGGACCAATTAGGCTTAGCCAGTGATCATGTTAGGATAGAGTTGATAGGTCACAATTATGTAACCTAGCATGATCAAAATTACATTTTTCTATTGTTAGACAATTAGGATTGCATGTGTTTTATCAATGGTTATTCTTGTCTGCTAGGTAGTTTGCATAATTGTTTGAATACTATCTCATAATTAGATTATAAATTCTCAAAACAAATGATAAAATGGATAATCAAGATAAACTCACAAATTTGGCATGCTAAGCTAGGTTACATTTCTCTAGATAGGATAAGGAGGTTAGTAGATTCAAGGAGTCTAGAAATAGACAATTTGAGCCTGCTAGCTTGCAAGTCCTTCCTCAGCAAGAAGATTGCCAAGAATCTCTTTGTAAGACAAAGTATGCTTGCTAGTCGTCTGTTGGATTCTATCTATCATACATCTGTGCATCACTGGATACACAAGACCAGTAGAGGGTTCACAAGTCTAAGGGCCTTTGGAAGGCTCAAGGAACTAGATTTGAAGTGGGAAGCAGACTGGTTGCAAAATTAACCTTCGATTGGATCGAGTGGTGTGTATTTAGTGGGAGTTCTTAATGTATCTAAATTAGAATGGAATTCTCACTCAGTGGAATTCTTCCTAAAGCGCCACAATTGAACGACATCTTTGATAAAGGAGGAATCGAACATTTTTTACATAGTTCGGTCGGTGTTTCACTAAACTACGTTGCCCCATCTGGGCATGTTCTTGAGACAGTGGCCAAGTTGTAAAATATGGCACTTTAGGAAGATTGTGACCCATATACCATATTGGATATGGCATGGCAAGCCTGTGTTCTACAAAGTACTTGAGTATGTGGGATGGTCTTGCATGCGTCAAGGGACTAGTGGGAGGCAAACTAGGTTTTCACAAGTTCATGTGTTGTCTTAAGAGAAATTAGATTTCAGAGGATAACCGGTGTGAGGAGTAGCTGCTTGAGGAATCAAGTAGAGCGACACTTGGCAAGATATAGCAAACATCACTTGTAATTGATTTTTCCACTGACTATATTCTAGTTCTCCTAAGGAGGACCAATATATCCTAGATACCTGAGAAGTACAGGTTTCTGGATTAGACAGGTCAATTTGGATTATAATCCAAAAGACATAAGGAGAAGCAATGTTGGACATTGGATCGAATCAATGGCTTGGAGCCATGTGATTCGACGTGGAATTCAAACTAGGTTTGGAACTCCATGTTACTAGAATATTCATTTTGATGAGTTCATAGGGGGTATGACTAGATCAGTAACGAGCTTGAGGGTCAGTGGGAGTTTGGTTGTGTTCCTAGTGTTTAAAGTGTGTAGCATCTTATTCATTTGGAATGAAGTTAAGATGTTAGGAACACTGAAACACGTATATTGTTCACGCAATTCTCCATGAAAGAAATTGGATTCCTATATATAGGGTTAAGCTGTCCAAGACTCAGTTATGATCGACTAGGTGAGGAAGCTTAGATGTTTGACATCCCCTACACCTTTGCCGTAGGCAGCATGAGTATGTTGTTTAGTGCATTGGACCTGATGTTGTGTATGATTTGGGCATAACGAGGAGGCAGTAGACTATTGTTGAGAATAGTCTTTAATACCAGAATAAGGATTAAAGAAGTATTCTTGATGCACGTTCCATGGAAAGTTGATTCTGGAAGGCTATAGCGATACTAGCTTCCAGTATCGATACTAGCTTCCAGTATCATGTGAATAATATCTAGTCTCAGTATGAATATATATTCAGACTTAATGGTAAGGTGGTAGCTTGGAAAGGTTTCAAGTGGGATACCATGACGAGCGATAGAAGTTGAATGTATGGCAAGTTTAGAAGTTGGTCTGGAGAGTGGTTTGGATGCAAAACCATATCCAATGGTTGGGTGTGGTGCCTCGAACGAAAAAGCTAGTAATTAGCTTGGAGGATAACAACATGGTTGTAACGCAAGCTAAAGGACCAAGATCTCATCACGGATCCAGGAAAATTCTTAGACAGTACCATCTGCTTGGAGCAATGGTATGACGAGGTGATGTGCGGTTGGGCTGCATCATCTTGGCAGAAATATGGTAGACCCATGAGACCGAGCCGGATATCGCAGATTACTCATGCTCAGATAAATCTGAGCGGCATGGGTGATTGGCTTTAGGTCAAATGGAAGATTATTAGAATGGTTGACCAGAAAGCCAATTGGATTGACGGTTTTGGGTACTATTTAGCAATCTTTATTAGAGTAATATTGACTTGATGAATATAGTAAGTATTCATCCTAGGCACTATGTGTTTGTTGTGCTTACTGATTACGTTAAACGGCGTTTTAACATCACAACAAATGCCCACAGACCAATTGGATAACCCATGTAGTTGGGTTGCGCATTGGATGGCAGCTATGAAACCAACTTCTGAGGGTTGGTCTGAAACGTTCCAATTCGAGGACCTCGAGACAGGACATCGAGGGTCCTATAGAGACTTGAACTAAGGATTGTATTCATTAGATGAGTGTCGTGTTTCATCAGCAACAAACGTTAGACGTCTATGCAATATTAGTGGGTTAGTTGACAAGGGTGTCAGCTGACTGAATTAACTCGCGGGAATCATCATATGGAAGCCTTGAAAGCTTGGTCGGTATGATTGGAATTCCCGGCTCTAATAGTACGAGATTAGTCCTCAAACTTGAGGAATCATAGCAGTCACATGCATATGATGGTTGTATGTAGGATCTGACAAAAGATGTCCTTATCTAGGATACATTCATCATAAGTCTTATCCAATGCAGTCGGAACATGTATTGAGGAAGGTGGATTCCAAGATAGGTTCCGTCACCTGTCAGTATACGACAGTCGAGTCTCCTATGCGCTCTGAGATTGTTTAAGCTCTTTAAGTCTGTGGCCACAGCGATTGATCGAGTAGGGAATAGTTTCTCACGTCGATCAATGCAGCAAACATGTCTCGAGTTATTGAGCATAGTTGTCTAGTCCAAGATGGGAACCGACTCCCTAGACTTAGACCGGGAGACGAATGATGGAAGGACCGTACTCGTATGGTACTCGAGAGCCTAAATGTTCACACCAACATTCACCTAGTCTCTAGTGCCATGGACCATTGCTAGAGGGCTACCCACGGTGATGGGTGTTTTCCGATTAATGGTTAATTGGAAAGCAGTTAACTAAATTGATTTAGTTGACCAATTGTGTTGGACACAAGACCAAGTCTAGCTGACGGTGAACCTAAAGAGTCACACACAAATCACTATGAAATTGGTAGAATTAATTTGGAATTAATTCTAGAAGAAGCGAATTAATTTAATTGAATTAAATTAGTTCAATGAGAAAAATAAATGATTGGATCATTTATTCGGGAATTCATTTGATGGATGGTCCAAGAATTAATTAATTGGATTAGTTGATTCTTGGGCTTAGAACCTGTAAATTAATTGGATTAATTTATCGGGTTTGGGTTAATTAATTGATTGGATCAATTAATTAGAGTTTGGACTTATGTTTATTTAATTGGATTAAATAAACTTATGGGCTTCAATTGAATTGAGATTAATTGGATTAATTAATGCTCATGGACTTTGTTTGGACTTAATTTAATGATATTAAATAAAAGTCCAAGACTAGTAGTCCTAGTCCATGGAAAAATGCAATTTATAGCAAGTGAAGGGAATTAAAATCCTCCATACGTGAGGCACATCTGACGAGCCTTTATGTGGTTTGGTGGGTGGTTTATTTGCTATAATGGTGTATGGTTATGTAAATAGTGGTGTATGTATCTAGGTTGCTTTGGAAGTTGACCAGAGAAGTTGAATTTTGAATTCGACAACTCTACATACAAAAAACTATTCACATAACTTGCACATATGCTCTTGAACGAATTTTCCATAAAGAAAAAACTCTCCAAAATCTCTGAAGATACTCTCCTTTTTGTATCATACGTTTGAAAAGGTTGAATTTAAAAGCATTCCAAAGGCACTAAACAGTAGTGTTGTTTTGGATTGTTTCTTCTTCTTTTTTCTCTACTTCTATCTAGCATAGATTAGATGATACACTCTTACATAGTGTGGTGTGGACAAATTAGAGGGATTATAATTTGGATCCTCAAGTTAACGGAAGGAGAAATGAAAAGGGAACAACGCTAGTACTGGTTCTACGTATATCGAACAAAGGTTGCTTTTCATTTACATTTTAATGTACCTTTGTTCATATCCTTTTAACCAGATGTCCAACATTCTTCTCCTATTTTATATTTGCTTTGACATACACCGAACGCCCAGGAACTTCAATTAAATTTATATTTTTACACTTCCGTAGCGTTCTCGGATCGTACCCAATTCTTTCATCTTTGCCATGGATCCTCCGTGGGCCAACCGATGACCTCCTTCATGGACCTCCAACTCCTCGGGCTTTCTTCGTTACATTTATTTACAAAAATAAAACCTCACTCCTAATCAACACTCATTACATCATAAACATAAGAAACCCCAATCAGCAGTTGGGGGGAGTACATTAGGAGGGAGAAAAAGAGTCTTATTATTTTAAGACAAAAAACGAGAGAGGTAAGAAGATGCAAAGAGGCACGCAGGCCCCAACCCAAAGAAAAAATTTAAATAAACCATACATGCGGTCTAAGGGCTTTGTGATCATCCTTTGTCAATCCAATTAACGCAAATAGCATAAATACACATCCCATGAAAAGCATGCTATTCAAACATTTACAATATCCAATACCAAAAATAAATGGAGAAATTACATTCAAAATGTACACAAAATCCTGAATAATGGTCCAACCTATGCAAAACGATTTATATTGAAAAATCATTTTCCATAATAAACAAGGCAACATTTAATTCTAGGAAATATCCAATCTCAACTAAAATTAAAATGTCCCAAGTTAATCAGTTCAGAAAAATTCCCAGAAAAATCAGATTTTTGGAAATGCATGCAAAATGATGCAAAACCCAAAAAACAGCCCAGCCCTGCCTACCAGGCACGCTCAGGCGCACTCCTCGCGCGCACGCCTACGCGCACAAGCCCTCTCCCCCACGCGCACAAGCGCGCGCCTGCCATCCACTGTGCGCAGCCTGTCTGCCGGTCGCGCTCTGCTGGGCCGGCCAGCAGGCAGCCATTGCCGGTTGCCTACAATTTTTCCATTTTCATGACTTTTTTTGCAATTTCTTTTCTGAAATACAAAAATTATTAATTCAAGAATATAACCACATATTCAAGAATACCAAAATTGAAATTTTATGCAAATTTAACACATATCAAAATCTACACATTCACATGCTATACAAGCAACAATGATGTCCAACATCATAAAATGCATAAAATCAATGCACAATTTGACACGTGAATTTTGACCATTGGTGCAACCATAGAAAAACAATAATTCTTGTTACGGAATCCTTTCGTCGTTAACAAAGCAATATTTATTTTTAGGAAATTCTCAATTTCAACCAAAAAATAAATTCGTCAAGTTAATGGGTCCAGAAAACGCAAAAAATATCCATAAAAATATTCAGGAAATATAGAATTTAAAAACCACACAAAAAATTTGAAAAACAGAAAACGGCACCGATCGGCCCGGCCAAGCGTGCGCTCTGGGCACGCTGGCCGTGCGCGTGCGCCCCTGCCTGTCTGCACGGCCAGCAAGCAGTTGTTGTCGGCGTGCCGTTTTTTCCACTTTTGTGCCCTTCTCATGCAATTTTCTGAAACCACAAGACATTATCAACCCAATAACATGTATATACACTTTCAAGAAATCCAAGATCAAAATTCTTATGCAAATTAAACGCAAAGCAAGATTTACACAAAAAAGTAAAAATAATACGTTAAACATGCTTAAACACACATGTAGCATATAAAATTCTAGGCCTATATTTCGAACCAGGCTCAGATACCACTGTAAGATTGTCGATCGACCAAGGAGAGGCACGGCAGAAGCGCGGGAGGATGGATATTAAAGTCAAAAGTGATTAAAATTGGAACTAAAACATATATTAAACATGTATAACGGATCTAGGGGTGTGCCATTGATTCTCCCTGGCGTTCGGTGTATCTTATGTTCAAGAAAAGTACACAACATAGAGGCAATAGAATTTGGAGAAACAAGAAACATAAAGAGAAAACTTACCCTCGTAGTTTTCTTCATTCGGCTACACGCATTGTTTCCCATTTTGCCACCAAGATCTCAACGTAGAGACCCTCTAAAAACTTCCACACGCTTCACCGGATACCAACGAATTCTCGTGCTAGCAAGAAGTAGTTTAGGGGAGAAGGGACATTGATAAAATGCTATTGATTAACACTATCGATGTCTCTCATGTTCTACCTTGATTGAAGAACAAAGAAAAATCTTGGAGAAAGGTGAGAAGGATGGATGAGAGAGAGAGAGAGAGATGAAAGAGAGGTAGCATAATTGTGTAGAGATTAGTGTGTGAGGGGTGTGTGTGTGTGTGTGTGTGTGTGTTTCAGTACTTATATAACTAGCTCATATAATCCTACTCTAACTCTTCAAAGAGATACACCCTAATCAACTAGGGATTTGACCTAGTCAATCCGAATTGACTTAGGATTTGACCTAGTAAAACCTCATCCTACGATGAAGCCTAGCCCTTCATCTCAAAACCTCTGGATCAAATCTCGTCTATCCATTCTTGATGGGCTTTATAGAATGGGCCTATTAAATCTAATTTAAACAACCCAAAGTCCAATTGACTTTATGTATTAACACTAATTTAATACTTAAGCCCAAAATAATTTTCACCTTTTAATCTAATTAAAAAGGGAAAGCCCAACTTCTAAATTCATAATCTAATTTATGAACGAAGCCCGATTAATCTATTTAATCGATGACGGCTTGTCATTCCAAAGACGATCAATTTAATCTAATTAAACTATTTCATCTCCCGGAATTAATTCTAAATTAGTTCCTTCACTTTTAGTAAATTATGTGTGACTCTTTAGGTTCACCCTCAGCTAGACTTGGACCTACTTCCTGTTATCCCATAACCAAAGTAGTCCGTCACCATAGGTGGCCGTCTAGCAACGATCCATGGCACTAGAGACTAGGTGACTATATAGCGTGCACATTTAGGCTGGGAGTATACAGATATGGTCCTACTGTCTCATGTCTCCCGGCTTTAGTCTAAGGCATCGAATTAGGACGTCGGTTCCCATCCTTGGCTAGCCATCTATACTTAAAACTCGAGATAGGTTTATCTCTATATTGATGTAGGAAATCCATTCCCACTCAATCAAATGATATAGCCATAAACTTTGAGAGTCTAAACCATCTCAGAGCGCATAGGAGATCTCATTGTCGTAATTTTTGACAGGGGACAGATCCTGTCTTCGAATTCACCGTCCTCTGTACGTATTCCGACTGCACTGAACAAGGCTTATGATCATATCGTACGACAAAATCAACGTTATCCAAATCCAAGATACAACCATCGTATGTAAGCGACTGTCGTGATTCCTCAATTCTGAGGACTAATCCCGTACTATTGGAACCAGGAATACTAGTCATACCGACCAACCCCATGTGGCTTCCATATGATGATTCCCGCAAGTCATGTCAATCAGCCAACCACCTGCCAGCCAACCCACTAAGATCGCATGGACGACCTACGTCTATCACCAATGAAATACGGTACTCATCCAACGAATGCAATCTGTAGTGCAAGTCTCTATAGGATCCTCGATACCCAATCTCGAGGTCCTCAACTTGGAGTGTTTCAAACCGATCCATGGAAGTTCGTTCCATGACCGCCAACCTTTGCGCAGTCCAACTTCTTAGATTCACATGTCCAGTCTGTGGGCGTTTATTGTGACATTGAAATTACGTTCAATGCTAGCAGTAAGCACAATAAACTCATTGTTGGCAATGATGAATACTTACTACATTCATCAACATAATATACTTTTATTCAAAAGTCGGCGAATAGTTCTCAGAACAGCCAACCCTATTGACTTTCTGGTCACCTATTCTAACATAACTCAAAACGAGGATTCCTTCCTATGAGGCACAAAATTAACCTGTCGAAGAAGTAATCTCCTAAGACTGATGAGGAGCATAGGCGGATGTTGGACATCCCCTATGCCTCAGCCGTAGGCAGCATTCAGTATGTTGTTCAGTACACTAGACCAAATGTGGCTTTCGCTTTAAGCGTGACAAGTCGATATGAGGTGCGTGCGGGGAGGCACACTGGAGCGCGGTCAAGACCATCCTTAAGTACCTGAAAAGAACTAAGGGCATGTTCTTGATCTACGGTGGTGGAGAATTGATACTAGAAGGCTACAACAACGCTAGCTTTCAAGTCGGACAACGATGATTGCAAGTTCGAATCTGGTTTCGTATTCAAACTTAATGGTGGCTTGGTTGCTTGGAAGTGTTCCAAGCAGGCTACCATGGCGGACTCCACCATAGAGTCTGAATACATAGCGACTTCGAAAGCTGTTAAGGAGGTGGTTTGGATGAAGATTTACATCCAAGAGTTGGGTGTAGTGCCCTAGCATTGCTGAGTCAATGGTTATCTTCTGTGATAACAATGGGGCGATAGCACAAGCAAAGGAACCGAGATATCATCACCAATCCAAGCATATTCTTACATGCTACCATTTGCTCAGCGAGATGGTTAGTAGAGGTGACGTTCGGATGGACCGAGTCAGCTCACAGAAAACATAGCAGATCCACGTACTAAGCCGGTGCCGCAAATTGTGCATACTCAGTATCTAGATAAGATGGGTTTGAGGTCGGTGGGTTATTGGCTTTAGATCAAGTGAGAGATTATTAGAATAGGTGATCAGAAAGCCAATTGGTTTGGCATTTTATAATCTATTTGACAACTCGATATATTGTAATATTATGTAATGAATAAAATGAGTATTCGTCACAATTTGTATTGTCTTTGTTATGTTAAATGTCATTTTACATATATCACAACAAAGCCCAAAGACCACATTAACAACTCATGCAGTTGGGCCACACTTTGGACGGTGGTTATTAAACCAACTGATAAAGGGTTGGGTCTGAAACATTCCAAGTCAAGGACCTCGAGATAGGGCATCGAGAGTCCTATAGACACGTGCACCAAAATTCGTATTCATTGAATAAATGTCGTGTTTCATCGGCGACTGGCATGGGATACCTATACGATCTTGGTGGGTTGGTCGACTGGGGTAGTCGACTGAGCTGGCTCACAGGGATCATCATATGGAAGCCTTGGTGGCTTGGTCGGTATGATTGTATTTCCCTAGTTCCAATAGTACGGGAGTAGTCCTTGGACTTGAGGAACCACGACAATCATGTACACACGACGGTTGTATCTTGGATCTGGCGAGAGGTGATCATGTCACTAACATTTTCACTATAAGCCTTGTCCAGTGCAGTTAAAGTGTGTAGCAAGGACGGTGAGTTTCAAGAAGAGGATCCCCCCTGTAAGTGACAGAGGTATCTCCTATGCACTCGCAGACACGTTCATGCTGCTTAAACTGTGGCCACAGTGGTTGGTCGAGCAGGAAATGGTTTCCTACGTCGATGCAATGAGGCATGCGTAGTCTCGAGTAATAAGCATAGACGCCTAGTCAAGGATAGGATTGACGCCCAATTCCATACCCTAGAATAAGGCCGAGAGACGGTAGACGGTAGACGAAAGGACCGTACCGGTACGAAATCGGTGCCCAAATGTTCACGCCAATTCTTGGGCTTATTGTAATTGGATTACAATAAAATTCAGTCCATTAAATCTTGGCCCAAGAGATGTGTTAATTCAACTTTTGGTATTAGAAGAAGTTAGGCTTCTTCTAAAATAGAGTGGCCGATTTTTGCTTCATTTTGAAGCACAAAAATCGGCCCCTTTAGGCCTTGATGACTAGTTGACTTATCTTTTTTGGAAAAAGACAAATCAATTCCAATCAGCCTCTTTCACTTGGTATAATTAAATCATACCTTATGAAATGGTAGGCTTGATTGAAGATTAGTGGGGATTGATTGGAATATATATATGTGTATATACAATCGTCAATGCAAGAGATTCAAAAGATGAATACTCTCTACACTCTCTCTAGCAATTTTTCGGCCCCCTCTCTCTACTCCCATATCCTTCTCTGTTGCTTCATTGATTTAGGATCAATTGAAGAGCAAAGAAAGATTAAGAAGGAACACTAATTTGATAGTGTGATCCCTTCCTCAATCTCATCTTTTAGGTCCGTTTTTCTCTAGCAAGAAAAACGTGACTTCTCCCAATGTGGTGTGGACTACGTTAGAGGGTTCATAGATTTGAACCTCGGTGAACGTTTTCGGCCGTGGGAACAATGCTTGTAGCCGTGCACTAGAAATCTCCAAAGGTAACATTTGGTTTGTGGTTTTGTAGTTTCTTTCTCGTTTTATCTATGTGCGCTATATGATTTATTCATGTTATTTATCATATTCTACATCGAACGCCTGTTTGAGCACCCAAGGGTACATCCCCTTGGGATTGTTTTTAATGATGTATCTTTTTAAATATCGCGCTTTCTCGCTTTCCCACTTTCTCGCTTCCCCTCGCGCTCTCGGGTGGATCCGCTTGTCCCTTCATATATCTAACTGGGAAAGATGCTTGTAAAATGACTTCAAATTGAATAGCTACATTTCTATCTGAATTAATACACCATTTTATCCAATGAACATATCATTTCACCAGAACAAATACATCATTTCAATGGAAAGACACACAATCTCAATGATTAACACCTATTTAGGAAAACTTCTAAGAAAACTTAGTTTGGCCAAGTCAACCACTAATCTTACGCCATGTGGAATCAATTGTTTAAATTAAGATACCAAATTCTTAACTCAATCAAACTATGGTAAAATCTTTTTCAACTGCAATAAAACATAAAAGATCCCCAATTTGCGAAGGTGAACGGCAAACCAGAGGCTAATAATGGAAAAAGTTCTTCTAGCTTCTTCGGCAACTTCATGGATAGTCAGCCCTTACATGGTTATCAATGGGAGACTACAACCAGGTACCTTCTGAACATGAAAAAAAGGGAGGAAAAAAGTACCATAATGGAGACGGTGGCATTCAGACAGATTCAATGACTGCGGACATGTCGATTTAGGATATACTAGTGATAAATTTATGTGGTCAAGCTGAAGGACAAGCGGATCCGCCCGGGAGCGCGAGCCGAAGCGAGAAAGCGAGAAATTGTGCGTAAATTTAAATCAAATTCAAAATACGCGAATCCCAAGGGGTGTACCCTTGGGTGCTCAACCGGGCGTTCGATGTAGGATGTGTAAATATTAAAACATATATTTAAGCACATAGGGCATAGATATATAAATGAAATCAATCAAAGCGTAATAAACCGTTACCTTTGATTGTTTAGCGTATGCTCTCGGCTACTTGCGTTGTTCCTTCTCCGGAATGCTCACGAAATCCAAACGTATGGATTCTCCAAAGGTGATCCACACCACACCGGAAGAAACACACGTTCTTCTTGCTAGAAAAGAACGGGTTTAGAAGGAATCGGTTTAAGAGAAGAACACTATGAATTAGTGTTCTCTTAAACTTACTTTGTTCTTCTCCTTGATTCAAAATCAAGTGAAGAACACAAGTGTGGGAGAGGGAGAGAGCACGAAATTTGAGAGAGAGGAGAGGGACTTTTGTCTTCTCTTTTTCTTAGAAAAAGATGAATAATGAATCACTTATGCTTGGTGTTATATATTCTAATATATATACATAATTAATGTGATTATTGGAATGTGTCTAGGTTCATCCAATGATGTCTAGATTCATTCCAATCAATTACCATTAATTTTTCAATCAAGCCTACCAAAATTTATGGTATGATCAAATCATACCAAAAGGGAAGAGCTTGATTGGAGTTGATTTGTCTCTTTCCAAAAGAGATAAGTCAACATACCACCTAGCATGAAACATGACTGAATTTGCTTCCTCCAAGGGAGCATGTCGGCCATGTTTAATTAAAGGAAGAAGTCCAACTTCTTCCTACTCCAACAGGCGTGGGACGCCTACACGATCTTGATGGGTTGGTCGACTGGGGTCGAGCCGACTGGACTGACTCGCGGGGATCATCATATGGAAGCCTTGGAGGCTTGGTCGGTATGATTGGTTTTCCCCGATTTTGATAGTACGGGAGTAATCCTCAGACTTGAGGGATTATGGCAGTCGCGTGCACATGACGGTTGTATCTTGGATCTGGCGAGAGGTAATCATTCTGTAAGATGATTATCATAAGCCTTGTCCAGTGCAGTCGGAATGTGTAGCGAGGACGGTGGATTCAAAGAAGAGGATCTGTCCCCTGTTAGTATGTGACAGAGGTATCTCCTATGCACTCGGAGACACGTTCATGCTGTTTGAAGCTGTGGCCACAGTGGTTGGTCGAACAGGGAATGGTTTCCTGTGTCGACGCAATGAAGCATACGTGGTCTCGAGTATTAAGCATAGATGCCTAGTCAAGGATGGGAACCGACACCCAATTCCATACCCTAGACTAAGGTCGGGAGACGGTAGATGGAAGGATCGTACCCGTACGGAATCGGCGCCTAAATGTTCATGCCAATTCACCTAGTCTCTAGTGCCATGGACCGTTGCTAAACGGCCACCCATGGTAACGGGCCCTTGTGGGACACGGGCCCAAGTCTAGCTGAGGGTGAACCTAAAGGGTCACACACAAATCACCAAGGAGGTTGAGAGATCGACTTGGAGTCAATCTCGAAGGATAAAATAAGTAATTGGATTACTTAAGGGAAAGTCCTTTGGATGGACGGGCCGATATTGTATATGAAAGGAATTGTGGATCGTCCCAGGAAAAGCGCGAATGCGGAAAGCGCGGTATAATTAAAAATAAATGCGGAATTTAAACATGCTTTTAAATTAAAACACGTTTCAAAGGGTGTGCCTTTGAAGTTTCCCGGGCGTTCGGTGTATCTCATGAACGAATAACATAAAATAAATCATGGAGGCCATAGGGTTGGAAATTAAAGAGAGGACGAAAAATTAAACGAGACCTACCCGTTGTCGTTTTCGTCTTCAACGGCTACAAGCGTTGTTCCCCGTTTTGCACCAAGATCTCGTCTTTGAGACCCTCCAAATCGTGACACACGATCCACCCACGTATCTTGCACGTCGTGCTAGCAACGAACAAGTTTATGTTTTTGGAGTGGATGATATCAATAAACACATTATGCATTAATGGTATTGATTCATCAAGTTCTTAATGTTCCAAGAACAAAAAGAACAAAGAAAATATTTCTTAGAGAGGGAGAGAGAATCGGACGAGAGAGAGGGAGAGAGAATCCGTGTGTGTGTGTTGTAGTGTGTGTGTTGGAGTTTCATCATCCTTCAACTTGTAGGATGCTAGGGGTTTATATAGAAGAGGAGTTTAATCCTCTTTAAACTCCTCTTTTAAGAACTCTAATTTGACTAGGATTTTGACCTAGTCAAAGTCCTAGTCAAAGTAGTGTTTTGACCTAGTCAAAACAATCCTAGCCATCCATCTCTCCCATTGATCTCAACCGTTGATTTAATTTAATTTAATGGAATATTTAAAACCTATTTAAATATTTCCAAGAGGCTAAAATAAATATAAATATTATTTAAGCCCATTAAATAAATCCCTTTGATAAATCTAATTTATCAATTTAATTCCTTATATCTAATAGAAGGAATTATTTCTCCAAGAAAAATAAAGGACCCGATTAAATCCAATTTAATCATTCCTTCACTCCAATATTTAATTCCTAATTAAATATCTAAAGGTGTGTGGATAGTGTGTGACTCTTTAGGTTCACCTTTCAGCTAGACTTGGTCGGATTCCTAGAATCCTTCCGTTACCATGGGTGGCCATCTAGCAACGGTCCATGGCACTAGAGACTAGGTGAAATATTCAGGGATGAACATTTAGGCTCTAACAGTACACTTGTCCTTCTGTCTTCGGTCTCATCACTTAGAGTCTAGGGCACGGAAAATGCAGGTACCCATTTTGGACCTAAGTGTTGGTCTGTCCTCACTAAACGCCGCAAGGGAATCCTTCCTTTCTGTTCAGTCACTGTGGCCACAGTTTTAGGGACAAGACCTAGAGTATATATGAGACTCAACTGCCAAAACCTATTGACAGGAGACAGATCCTTTCTTGGAAATTACTGTCACTTTGCACACCAGAACTGCACTAGACATGGCTTATGACTACCAAAGAGAATTCTGGCAATCTCTCACCATACCTAAGATACAGCCCTGATGTACAGGTAAACTCAGCAATTCCTCAAGTAAAAGGACTTGACCTGTACCGTTGGAACCGGGAATACACGTCATACCTAGCAGACCATACTCAAGGTCCTCCGTAAGACGGTTCCCGCGAGTCACCTCAGTCAGCTGCGTCCTAGCATGCTAACCCACTAACACTGCTTAGACGACCCTCGTCACCCGTCGATGAAACACGACAGCAGGTGCTTAGTGCAAGTCTCAAATGGAATCCCGGTACCCATTTTCGGGATTCCTTGACTTGGAGATTTCCGGACTGATTCGGGAAGACTGATTCCATGGACCTACCTCCAAGCGTAGTCCCAGTCCCCGAAATTGATTCTCAGTCCGTGGGCTTTGTTTGCATAGTGAACAGATATAGAAAACAGATATAAGTGAACACAAACAAAGTAATGCCAAATGAAATTCACTTCTTTATTCATTAATGATTTATCAAACACCTATAATTGTCTAGACATAGGTTACATATACCCGCCAAAATTGGCTTACATGGTCACCTATTCTAACAATCTCCCACTTGACCTTTAAAGCCAATCACCCATATGCCTAATCCCCATCTTCTCAAGATGTTGCGTATGAGCACTCTGCGACATAGGCTTTGTCAGCGGGTCTGCTGTGTTGTCTGCTGAGTTGACTCAGTCCATCCGAACGTCACCTCTTCCTACCATTTCTCTAAGAAGATGGTAGCGTCTAAGAATGTGTTTGGAACGGTGATGAGATCTCGGTTCCTTTGCTTGCGCTATTGCACCATTGTTATCACAGAAGATGACAACAGGCTCGGCGATGCTAGGCACCACACCCAACTCTTGGATGTAGTTTCTCATCCAAACCGCTTCCTTAGCAGCTTCTGAAGCTGCTATGTATTCAGCCTCAGTGGTGGAGTCAGCAGTGGTTGCTTGCTTGGAACTTTTCCAAGCCACTACTCCTCCGTTGAGTTTGAATACATACCCCGATTGAGACTTGGCATTATCGTCATCAGACTGGAAGCTAGCGTCGCTAAAGCCTTCCAGAATTAGTTCTCCATTGCCATAGACCAAGAACATTTCCTTAGTCGTCCTAAGGTACTTAAGGATGCCCTTGACGGCATTCCAATGTGCCTCTCCTGCACAGGACTGATATCTGCTTGTCACGCTCAAAGCGTATGCAATGTCAGGCCTGGTGCAATGGACCGCATATTGGATGCTACCTACGGCAGAAGCATAGGGGATGACTTTCATCTTTTCAAGTTCCTCATCAGTCTGCGGGGACTGCTTCTTGGATAACTTGATCCCATGCCTCATTAGAAGGAATCCTCGTTTGGAGTTGTCCATTCGATATCTCTTTAGGACTTTCTCCATATACGAGTTTTGGGTGAGACCTAACATCCTTTTAGATCTGTCCCTGACAATCTGGATGCCTAGGATGTAGGAGGCTTCACCCAAGTCCTTCATGGAAAACTTGGTTGACAACCATGCTTTTGTGTTTCCTAACATTCTGACGTCATTACCAATGAGCAGAATGTCATCCACGTAAAGCACTAGGAACACTATAGAGCTCCCACTGACCTTCTTGTATACACAAGGGTCGGATTCGTTTTTGATGAAGTCATATCCCCGTATTACTTCATCAAATCGAATGTTCCAACTTCGGGATGCTTGTTTGAGGCCATAGATGGACTTCTGGAGACGACAGACCTTCTGTTCTTCTCCAGTTACCGTGAAACCCTCCGGCTGATCCATATAGATCTCTTCTTCAACGAAACCGTTGAGGAAGGCCGTTTTCACGTCCATCTGCCATATTTCATAGTCATACCATGCTGCTATGGCAAGTAGGATCCGAATGGACTTAGCCATGGCTACTGGCGAGTAGGTATCCTCAAAATCGACCCCGGTGAAAGATTATGTGGATCGTCCCGGGAAAAGCGCGAATGCGGAAGCGCGGTATAATTAAAAATTAAAACGGAATTTAAACATGCTTTTAAATTAAAAACACGTTTCAAAGGGTGTGCCTTTGAAATTTTCCCGGGCATTCGGTGTATCTCATGAACGTATAACATAAAATAAATCATGGAGGCCATAGGGTTGAAAATTAAAGAGGGACGAAAATTTAAAACGAGACCTACCCGTTGTCGTTTTCGTCTTCAACGGCTACACGCGTTGTTCCCCGTTTTGCACCAAGATCCCATCTTTGAGACCCTCTAATTCGTGACACACGATCCACCCACGTATCTTGCACGTCGTGCTAGCAACGAACAAGTGTATAATTTTGGAGTGGATAAATCAATAACACATTATCAATTAATGGTATTGATTCATCAAGATTCTAATGTTCCAAGAACAAAAGAATCAAGAAAAACTATTTTCTTGAGAGAGAGAGGGGCGGACGAGAGAGATGGGAGAGAGAGAGAGAAACCGTGTGTGTGTGTTGTGTGTGTGTGTTGGAGTTTCATCATCATGTAAATTGTAGGATGCTAGGGGTTTATATAGAAGAGGAGTTTAATCCTCTTTAAACTCCTCTTTCAAGCACTCTAATTTGATTAGGATTTTGACCTAGTCAAAGTCCTAGTCAAACTAGTGTTTTGACCTAGTCAAAACGATCCTAGCCATCCATCTCTCCCATTAATCTCAACCGTTGATTTAATTTAATTTAATGGAAATATTTAAAACCTATTTAAATATTTCCAAGAGGCTAAAATAAATATAAATATTATTTAAGCCCATTAAATAAATCCTTTTGATAAATCCAATTTATCAATTTCATTCCTTTTATCAAATAGAAAGAATTATTTCTCCAAGAAAAATAATGGTCCCGATTAAATCCAATTTAATCATTCCTTCACTCCAATATTCAATTCCAAATTAAATATTTAATTGTGTGTGGATAGTGTGTGACTCTTTAGGTTCACCATTCAGCTAGACTTGGTCGGGTTCCTAGAACCCGTCCGTTACCATGGGTGGCCATCTAGCAACGGTCCATGGCACTAGAGACTAGGTGAAATATTCAGGGATGAACATTTAGGCTCTAACAGTACGCTTGTCCTTCTGTCTACGGTCTCAACACTTAGAGTCTAAGGCACGGAAAATGCAGGTACCCATTTTGGACCTAAGTGTCGGTCTGTCCACACTAAACGCCGCGAGGGAACCCTTCCCTTCTGTTCAGTCACTGTGGCCACAGTTTTTAGGGACAAGACCTAGAGCATACATGAGACTCAACTGTCAAAACCTATTGACAGGAGACAGATCCTTTCTTGGAAACTACTGTCACTTTGTACATCAGAACTGCACTAGACATGGCTTATGACTACCAAATGGAATTCTGGCAATCTCTCACCATATCTAAGATACAATCCTGATGTACAGGTAAACTCAGTAATTCCTCAAGTCAAAGGACTTTACCTGTACCGTTGGAACCGGGAATACACGTCATACCTAGCAGACCATACTCAAGGTCCTCCGTAAGACGGTTCCCGCGAGTCACCTCAGTCAGCTGCGTCCTAGCAGGCTAACCCACTAACACTGCTTAGACGATCCTCGTCACCCGTCGATGAAACACGACAGCAGATGCTTAGTGCAAGTCTCAAATGGAATCCCGGTACCCATTTTCGGGATTCCTTGACTTGGAGATTTCCGGACTGATTCGGGAAGACTGATTTCATGGACCTACCTCCAAGCGTAGTCCCAGTCCCCGAAATCGAATCTCAGTCCGTGGGCTCTGTTTGCGTAGTGAACAGATATGGAAAAATAGGTGCAAGTGAACACAAACAAAGTAATGCCAAATGAAAATTCACTTCTTTATTCATTAATGATTTATCAAAACACCTATAATTGTCTAGACATAGGTTACATATACCCGCCAAAATTGGCTTACATGGTCACCTATTCTAACAATCTCCCACTTGACCTTTAAAGCCAATCACCCATATGCCTAATCCCCATCTTCTCAAGATGTTGCGTATGAGCACTATGCGACATAGGCTTTGTCAGCGGGTCTGCTGTGTTGTCTGCTGAGTTGACTCGGTCCATCCGAACGTCACCTCTTCCTACCATTTCTCTAAGAAGATGGTAGCGTCTAAGAATGTGTTTGGAACGGTGGTGAGATCTCGGTTCCTTCGCTTGCGCTATTGCACCGTTGTTATCACAGAAGATGACAACGGGCTCGGCGATGCCAGGCACCACACCCAACTCTTGGATGTAGTTTCTCATCCAAACCGCTTCCTTGGCAGCTTCTGAAGCTGCTAGTATTCAGCCTCAGTGGTGGAGTCAGCAGTGGTTGCTTGCTTGGAACTTTTCCAAGATCGGTCGCACCTAGAAACCCATATCTCACTGGAGGTCTGGATTCTCTAGTGGACCTACGAAGGACAGGAACGTCAGTGGTGACTGTGGGCGCTGACTGTATCGGAGCCGGCGGTTCAGGGACCGGGACTGGCCTTTCTTGAGGTTGTCCTTCATGCCTAGCATGTTGGACTTCTCTAGGTTGGTCAGCCCTCCGTGCATTAATCCTGAATCCTCTTGGTGAGGTTTCCGCGGCTATTTCTGATGGCTGAGTTCCATCACTTGAATCCTCAAGGATCAGCTCATCAGGTTGGATATCCTCCGGGAAGCCTTGCTCCAAGAATACTGCATTCTTTGAAACAAATACCTTTTGTTCATAAGGGTCATAAAAGTAATAACCTGCAGTTTCTTTAGGGTATCCAACGAACCTGCATAGGCTAGACCTGGATTCTAGCTTATCTCCCACTAACCTCTTGACGTATGCGGGGCTACCCCACACTTTCAAGTAGTTGTAGGACGCAGGCTTGCCGTGCCATATTTCATATGGCGTTTGGGTCAATGCACTGGTAGGCGCCAAATTCAACAACTTGGCTGCCGTTTCTAATGCATGGCCCCAAAACGATAAGGGCAATTTGGTAAAACTCATCATGGACCGAACCATGTCCAACAGGGTTCGGTTCCTCCTTTCAGAGACGCCATTTAACTGTGGTGTTCCGGGAGGTGTCCATTCCGATATTATACCATTTTCTTTTAGATAATCTAGGAATTCGGCACTAAGGTATTCACCGCCTCGGTCTGACCGTAGGACTTTAATTTTGCAGTTGGTCTGGTTCTCCACTTCAAGCCTGAATTCTTTAAACCTCTCAAGAGCTTCAGACTTGTACCTCATCAGGTAAACATAACCGTACCGTGAATGATCATCGGTGAAGGTTATGAAGTAGGAGAACCCACCTCGAGCCTGCGTCCTTAGTGGTCCACATACGTCTGTATGGACCAAGTCTAACAGACCTGTGGCAAGCCTGCTTTGTCCTACAAAGGGCTTTTTGGTCATTTTTCCTCTTAGACAAGACTCACAAGTTGGTAGATCACTCAAGTCCCCAACCTCTAGGTTCTTCTGAAGCTGCTATGTATTTAGCCTCAGTGGTGGAGTCAGCAGTGGTTGCTTGCTTGGAACTTTTCCAAGCCACTACTCCTCCGTTGAGCTTGAATACATACCCAGATTGAGACTTGGCATCATCGTCATCAGACTGGAAGCTGGCGTCGCTAAAGCCTTCCAGAATTAGTTTTCCATTGCCATAGACTAAGAACATTTCCTTAGTCCTCCTTAGGTACTTAAGGATGCCCTTAACTGCATTCCAATGTGCCTCTCCTGCACAGGACTGATATCTGCTAGTCACGCTCAAAGCGTATGCAATGTCAGGCCTGGTGCAGTGGACCGCATATTGGATGCTACCTACGGCAGAAGCATAGGGGATGACTTTCATCTTTTCAAGTTCCTCATCAGTCTGCGGGGACTGTTTCTTGGACAACTTGATCCCATGCCTCATAGGAAGGAACCCTCGTTTGGAGTTGTCCATTCGATATCTCTTTAGGACTTTCTCCATATACGAGTTTTGGGTGAGCCCTAACATCCTTTTAGATCTGTCCCTGACAATTTGGATGCCTAGGATGTAGGATGCTTCACCCAAGTCCTTCATGGAAAACTTGGTTGACAGCCATGCTTTCGTGTTTCCTAACATTCTGACGTCATTTCCAATGAGCAGAATGTCATCCACGTAAAGCACTAGGAACACTATGGAGCTCCCACTGACTTTCTTGTATACACAAGGGTCGGATTCGTTTTTGATGAAGTCATAACCCCGTATTACTTCATCAAATCGAATGTTCCAACTCCGGGAAGCCTTGCTCCAAGAATACTGCATTCCTTGAAACAAATACCTTTTGTTCCAAAGGGTCATAAAAGTAATAACCCGCAGTTTCTTTAGGGTATCCAACGAACCTGCATAGGCTAGACCTGGATTCTAGCTTATCTCCCACTAACCTCTTGACGTATGCGGGGCTACCCCACACTTTCAAGTAGTTGTAGGATGCAGGCTTGCCGTGCCATATCTCATATGGCGTTTGGGTCACTACACTAGTAGGCGCTAAATTCAATAACTTGGCTGCCGTTTCTAATGCATAACCCCAAAACGATAGGGGCAATTTGGTAAAACTCATCATGGAACGAACCATGTCCAACAGGGTTCGGTTCCTCCTTTCAGAGACGCCATTTAACTGTGGTGTTCCGGGAGGTGTCCATTCTGATATTATACCATGTTCCTTTAGATAATCTAGGAATTCGGCACTAAGGTATTCACCGCCTCGGTCTGACCGTAGGACTTTAATTTTGCAGTTGGTTTGATTCTCCACTTCAAGTCTGAATTCTTTAAACCTCTCAAGAGCTTCAGACTTGTACCTCATCAGGTAAACATAACCATACCGTGAATGATCATCGGTGAAGGTTATGAAGTAGGAGAACCCACCTCGGGCCTGCGTCCTTAGTGGTCCACACACGTCTGTATGGACCAAGTCCAACAGACCTGTGGCAAGCCTGCTTTGTCCTACAAAGGGCTTTTTGGTCATTTTCCCTCTTAGACAAGATTCACAAGTTGGTAGATCACTCAAGTTCCCAACCTCTAGGTTCTTTGAGTCTACCAACCTTTTCATCCTATCTTGGGATATGTGACCTAGCCTAGCGTGCCACAGACGTGCGTTCCCGTTATTATCTAATTTCCGTTTGTGTTGAGCGTTAAGAACGAAATTCGTTTGTTGCAAGATATAGAGCCCATTATGTAATGTACCAAGTAGATGAGCAATTCCACACCTCATCAAATAAAAGCAATTTTTATTGATTTTAAACTCATAACCATTATTGTCTAACAATGGAATGGAAATGATGTTTTTAATCATACTGGGTACAAAATAAACTTGCTCTAATTCTATGCTAATGGTATCACTAATAACTAAAGTGGCGGATCCTACTGCTTCTGCCGAGATGGCCTTGCCATTTCCGAGCTTCAGGATCATGTCCCCGCTACTTAGTTTTCTGCTTCTTTTCAACACCTGCAGATCATTGCAAATGTGAGCTCCACAGCCGGTGTCCAATACCCAAGAGGCAGAATTAGTGACCATGTTAACCTCAATCACAAATATACCTTGGTTTGAGAAGAGTTTGGGGCACTCTCTCTTCCAATGCCCTTTCTCACGGCAGTTGATACATATGTCATATGCCTTTGACTGTTGCTTGGAGACAACCTTTCCCTTACCTTTGCCTTTCCCCTCTTTGGCAATGGGAACACTCTGAGTGTTCGTAGCTGCTATGACTACCTTTCCCTTCCCTTTCTTCCTTTTCCAACGTCCGGCACCCTTGCCTTTCGTCTTGGAAGTAGAAGCACGTCCAAACAATACCGAAGGCGTGGACTTCTTAGTCGTTGCCTCGTATTGCACCAACATATTGATCAACTCATGAATACCCTTCTCAAGTGCATTCATGTTGTAGTTGACAATAAATTGATCAAAGGAGGGTGGGAGTGACTGAAGGATCACATCTTATGTACGTTTCGTTATCGAGACCTGCCTTTAGGTCCTCGAGCTTTTCCACTAGGGTAAGCATTTTAACCCCATGCTCTTGTACAGAGGATCCTTCTGTCATTTTAGTTCCAAAAAACGCCTTGGTCGCGACATACCTAGTATGCCGGTCCGGGACTGCATAGCAATCCTTAAGGCGAGCCATTATGGAAGGGACATCGTCTAGCCTTTCATATTGCTTCTGAATCTCATTGGTCATCGAAGCAAGTATGATGCTACGAACCTTCCGGTTATCCTTATGCCAAGTCTCGAACGTCTCACGTTCCTCTGGCGTGGATCCTTCCGGTAAGGTCCTAGGGAGAGGCTCGTCCATGACGTAGCCTTGGTTCTCATAATCCAGGACTATCCTAAGATTGCGCAACCAGTCGTTGTAGTTGGTTCCATTAAATTTGTTTATCTCAAGAATGGTTGAAAGTGGGTTCTTAGACATTTTAAAAATCTACATGTAGAAAAACAACGCGCGATCAGCAGAAAGTAAAGACGGTGGTTTGATAAAAATAATTAAATGCTTGGTCTTTAGTCATTTAATCCTCCCACTATTTATACGAAAACACGGTACTCTCAAACGTAGTTTTCGGGAAATCCTTTCCTAGTGGGCTTGGGATCCACAGCGATTTTTCCCATACCCCGCTTTTACGATTCGCATGGAAAAGATCCTGTGGGAGGTATTCCATACCATTCTCGTTCCACGAGATTCCCAAGATTATTGCCTCACCCTTTTGCATGATCCCGAGGACTCCAAGCGAATTATGCTAATTAGGCGTTAGACCCGACCCAATCGACCGAGCCATGGACCCACTAGTACCCCCACGACTCGTGAGACAGGTAGCAGCAGCCCATTTTTCGTTCATGACATAGTGCAGCTTCTTTTAAGTACAATAACGTGCCACGACTCGTGAGACCACGCTATTGACCTAAGACAGCTTCCTCACTATGCCACGGATTGGAAGGCATGGACGAACTCCTAGAGTTCATGTCCACTTTATCTAGGGTCTAATATTTTAACATTGGTCCAACCAATGTGAGAGTAATAATGACCGAGATCTCATACTATATCCATACATTCATCCAAAAATGCATAAATGAAATTCATCCATAGCAGTTATACATGATAAATAAAACCCATTCATCCATCACAATAACCACATGCAAAATTAAAGCCTAGCACGCCCCTGTTGGATGATCACAAGCCCGAATCCTATGCGATCCACTGAGCCCGCAGTGGATCTATGGTCAATCTAGGGTTGGTCCTATACTATTACAATAATAGTAACCCAATCATCATTCTGATGGGCCTTGGTCTGTTTTTCTCTTTCTTCACTTCATGGAAAACGCCAAGGGACCTCCGGTCTGTGCTCTCCATGTGGTCCTTCCTTCTTCTCCACCAATTACAAAAATGGAAACCTCACTCCTAGTCTACTCTCATTACATATAAAAAATTAGAAACCCCAGCGAAAACCCGGGGGAGTACATAAGGAGGGAGGTAGAAAGCCTTATTATTCCAAGGCACTAGAAAGAGAGAAGGAGAAAGCAGTTTAAAGAGGCACACAGGCCCAACAGTAAATTAAACCATACATTCGGTCTAGGGCTCGTAATCATCCATTTCCATCCAACACACATAATTACATGATCCAATCACATAATCATAATATTCCAACAACACATGATTTCCAATCACATCAATCCAAGATGAAAATAAATGAACATGTGCGTAACGTGTGAAAATAAAATATAAATATTGGCAATGTAAAATTTTTCGTTTTAGGAAAACCTTTCCTCATTATTTTAAGTAAAATAACCCCGGGATTCCAAATCAATTTATTTTACTCCTAAAATAATGTCTTTAGGAATTCAGGAAAAATTGAACCCAAAAAACGAATTTTTCAGAATTAATTTAAAATTAAAACTGAAAATAAATTTTAAAAATAAAATTACACTAGGGTTTCAAAACCCTAGCCAAGGAGCCACCGGCCGCCGCCGCCTGCAGCAGTCGGCCGCCGGGCGCGCAGGGCAGCAGGCCCTGCCTGCCGCCTCTGCGCGCGCGCAGGCACCGCCTTGCCGGGCGCGCGCGCGCAGGCCCCTGCCTGTGTGCGCGCGCGCCTGGCCGGCATCAGTCTGCGCGGCCTGGCGCATCGGCAGGCCGACGCGCGCGCAGGCTCCTTTGCCTGTGCGCGCGCGCTGGCCTGCTGGCCACCGGCCGCGTCCCTGCGTCGTGCGCAGAGCGCGCGCGCAGACGCGCACTGGGCGTGCCTGCCGGGCGCGCGCGCGCAGACGCCTCCGTCTGCGTGCGCGCGCGCCTGGCGGCGCGCCTGGTGCCCGTCCGCGCGCGGGCTCCTCCGCCCGCCAGCCTTGCGCGCGCGCCTGGAGGCGTTTCCATGCGCGCACGCCCGCGCGCAGCCAACCCGGCTGCGCGCTGCCCCTGCGCGGCTAGCAGCGCGCGCGCGCGCAGGCTTCCCATGCCTGTGCGCGTCTGCCCTGCCGGCAGCGCTCGGCTGCGCGCGGCCAGCCTTCCTGGCTGGCCGGCTGTGACGTTTTCTCGTTTTTTCAGATTAATTCCCATCCCGATTCCCAAGAAAAACAGAAAATACCAATATTCAGCAATTCACACGAATTAAAAGCAATAAAATAACATGCTTCAAGAATCAAGAAATTCAAGATTTAATTACAACATGCTATTTCACGTTTCATGCTTAAAACGCACATAAACCCTAGGCCTATACAACCGAACCGGGCTCTGATACCACTGAAAGATTATGTGGATCGTCCCGGGAAAAGCGCGAATGCGGAAGCGCGGTATAATTAAAATTAAAACGGAATTTAAACATGCTTTTAAATTAAAAACACGTTTCAAAGGGTGTGCCTTTGAAATTTTCCCGGGCATTCGGTGTATCTCATGAACGTATAACATAAAATAAATCATGGAGGCCATAGGGTTGAAAATTAAAGAGGGACGAAAATTTAAAACGAGACCTACCCGTTGTCGTTTTCGTCTTCAACGGCTACACGCGTTGTTCCCCGTTTTGCACCAAGATCCCATCTTTGAGACCCTCTAATTCGTGACACACGATCCACCCACGTATCTTGCACGTCGTGCTAGCAACGAACAAGTGTATAATTTTGGAGTGGATAAATCAATAACACATTATCAATTAATGGTATTGATTCATCAAGATTCTAATGTTCCAAGAACAAAAGAATCAAGAAAAACTATTTTCTTGAGAGAGAGAGGGGCGGACGAGAGAGATGGGAGAGAGAGAGAGAAACCGTGTGTGTGTGTTGTGTGTGTGTGTTGGAGTTTCATCATCATGTAAATTGTAGGATGCTAGGTTTATATAGAAGAGGAGTTTAATCCTCTTTAAACTCCTCTTTCAAGAACTCTAATTTGATTAGGATTTTGACCTAGTCAAAGTCCTAGTCAAACTAGTTTTTTGACCTAGTCAAAACGATCCTAGCCATCCATCTCTCCCATTAATCTCAACCGTTGATTTAATTTAATTTAATGGAAATATTTAAAACCTATTTAAATATTTCCAAGAGGCTAAAATAAATATAAATATTATTTAAGCCCATTAAATAAATCCTTTTGATAAATCCAATTTATCAATTTAATTCCTTCTATCAAATAGAAAGAATTATTTCTCCAAGAAAAATAATGGTCCCGATTAAATCCAATTTAATCATTCCTTCACTCCAATATTCAATTCCAAATTAAATATTTAATTGTGTGTGGATAGTGTGTGACTCTTTAGGTTCACCATTCAGCTAGACTTGGTCGGGTTCCTAGAAACCCGTCCGTTACCATGGGTGGCCATCTAGCAACGGTCCATGGCACTAGAGACTAGGTGAAATATTCAGGGATGAACATTTAGGCTCTAACAGTACGCTTGTCCTTCTGTCTACGGTCTCAACACTTAGAGTCTAAGGCACGGAAAATGCAGGTACCCATTTTGGACCTAAGTGTCGGTCTGTCCACACTAAACGCCGCGAGGGAACCCTTCCCTTCTGTTCAGTCACTGTGGCCACAGTTTTTAGGGACAAGACCTAGAGCATACATGAGACTCAACTGTCAAAACCTATTGACAGGAGACAGATCCTTTCTTGGAAATTACTGTCACTTTGTACATCAGAACTGCACTAGACATGGCTTATGACTACCAAATGGAATTCTGGCAATCTCTCACCATATCTAAGATACAATCCTGATGTACAGGTAAACTCAGTAATTCCTCAAGTCAAAGGACTTTACCTGTACCGTTGGAACGGGAATACACGTCATACCTAGCAGACCATACTCAAGGTCCTCCGTAAGACGGTTCCCGCGAGTCACCTCAGTCAGCTGCGTCCTAGCAGGCTAACCCACTAACACTGCTTAGACGATCCTCGTCACCCGTCGATGAAACACGACAGCAGATGCTTAGTGCAAGTCTCAAATGGAATCCCGGTACCCATTTTCGGGATTCCTTGACTTGGAGATTTCCGGACTGATTCGGGAAGACTGATTTCATGGACCTACCTCCAAGCGTAGTCCCAGTCCCCGAAATCGAATCTCAGTCCGTGGGCTCTGTTTGCGTAGTGAACAGATATGGAAAAATAGGTGCAAGTGAACACAAACAAAGTAATGCCAAATGAAAATTCACTTCTTTATTCATTAATGATTTATCAAAACACCTATAATTGTCTAGACATAGGTTACATATACCCGCCAAAATTGGCTTACATGGTCACCTATTCTAACAATCTCCCACTTGACCTTTAAAGCCAATCACCCATATGCCTAATCCCCATCTTCTCAAGATGTTGCGTATGAGCACTATGCGACATAGGCTTTGTCAGCGGGTCTGCTGTGTTGTCTGCTGAGTTGACTCGGTCCATCCGAACGTCACCTCTTCCTACCATTTCTCTAAGAAGATGGTAGCGTCTAAGAATGTGTTTGGAACGGTGGTGAGATCTCGATTCCTTCGCTTGCGCTATTGCACCGTTGTTATCACAAAAGATGACAACGGGCTCGGCGATGCCAGGCACCACACCCAACTCTTGGATGTAGTTTCTCATCCAAACCGCTTCCTTGGCAGCTTCTGAAGCTGCTATGTATTCAGCCTCAGTGGTGGAGTCAGCAGTGGTTGCTTGCTTGGAACTTTTCCAAGATCGGTCGCACCTAGAAACCCATATCTCACTGGAGGTCTGGATTCTCTAGTGGACCTACGAAGGACAGGAACGTCAGTGGTGACTGTGGGCGCTGACTGTATCGGAGCCGGCGGTTCAGGGACCGGGACTGGCCTTTCTTGAGGTTGTCCTTCATGCCTAGCATGTTGGACTTCTCTAGGTTGGTCAGCCCTCCGTGCATTAATCCTGAATCCTCTTGGTGAGGTTTCCGCGGCTATTTCTGATGGCTGAGTTCCATCACTTGAATCCTCAAGGATCAGCTCATCAGTTGGATATCCTCCGGGAAGCCTTGCTCCAAGAATACTGCATTCTTTGAAACAAATACCTTTTGTTCCAAAGGGTCATAAAAGTAATAACCCGCAGTTTCTTTAGGGTATCCAACGAACCTGCATAGGCTAGACCTGGATTCTAGCTTATCTCCCACTAACCTCTTGACGTATGCGGGGCTACCCCACACTTTCAAGTAGTTGTAGGACGCAGGCTTGCCGTGCCATATTTCATATCGCGTTTGGGTCAATGCACTGGTAGGCGCCAAATTCAAACAACTTGGCTGCCGTTTCTAATGCATGACCCCAAAACGATAAGGGCAATTTTGGTAAAAACTCATCATGGACCGAACCATGTCCAACAGGGTTCGGTTCCTCCTTTCAGAGACGCCATTTAACTGTGGTGTTCCGGGAGGTGTCCATTCCGATATTATACCATTTTCTTTTAGATAATCTAGGAATTCGGCACTAAGGTATTCACCGCCTCGGTCTGACCGTAGGACTTTAATTTTGCAGTTGGTCTGGTTCTCCACTTCAAGCCTGAATTCTTTAAACCTCTCAAGAGCTTCAGACTTGTACCTCATCAGGTAAACATAACCGTACCGTGAATGATCATCGGTGAAGGTTATGAAGTAGGAGAACCCACCTCGAGCCTGCGTCCTCAGTGGTCCACATACGTCTGTATGGACCAAGTCTAACAGACCTGTGGCAAGCCTGCTTTGTCCTACAAAGGGCTTTTTGGTCATTTTTCCTCTTAGACAAGACTCACAAGTTGGTAGATCACTCAAGTCCCCAACCTCTAGGTTCTTTGAGTCTACCAACCTTTTCATCCTATCTTGGATATGTGACCTAGCCTAGCGTGCCACAGACGTGCGTTCCCGTTATTATCTAATTTCCGTTTGTGTTGAGTGTTAAGAACGAAATTGGTTTGTTGCAAGATATAGAGCCCGTTATGCAATGTACCGAGTAGATGAGCAATTCCACACCTCATCAAATAAAAGCAATTTTTATTGATTCTGAACTCATAACCACTATTGTCCAACAATGGAATGGAAATGATGTTCTTAATCATACTAGGTACAAAATAAATCTGCTCTAATTCTATGCTAATGGTATCACTAATTACTAAAGTGGCGGATCCTACTGCTTCTGCGAGATGGCCTTGCCATTTCCAAGCTTCAGGATCATGTCCCCGCTACTTAGTTTTCTGCTTCTTTTCAGCACCTGCAAATCATTGCAAATGTGAGCTCCACAGCCGGTATCCAATACCCAAGAGGCAGAATTAGTGACCATGTTAACCTCAATCACAAATATACCTTGGTTTGAGAAGAGTTTGGGGCACTCTCTCTTCCAATGCCCTTCTCACGGCAGTTGATACATATGTCATATGCCTTTGACTGTTGCTTGGAGACAACCTTTCCCTTTCCTTTGCCTTTCCCCTCTTTGGCAATGGGAACACTCTGAGTGTTCGTAGCTGCTATGACGGCTTTTCCCTTCCCTTTCTTCTTTTTCCAACGTCCGGCACCCTTGCCTTTCGTCTTGGAAGTTGAAGCACCTCCAAATAATACCGAAGGCGTGGACTTCTTAGTCGTTGCCTCGTATTGCACCAACATATTGATCAACTCATGAATGCCTTTCTCAAGTGCATTCATGTTATAGTTGACGATAAATTGGTCGAAGGAGGGTGGGAGTGACTGAAGGATCACATCTATGTACGTTTCGTTATCGAGACCTGCCTTTTAGGTCCTCGAGCTTTTTCCACTAGGGTAAGCATTTTAACCCCATGCTCTTGTACAGAGGATCCTTCTGTCATTTTAGTTCCAAAGAACGCCTTGGTTCGCGACATACCTAGTATGCCGGTCCGGGACTGCATAGCAATCCTTAAGGCGAGCCATAATGGAAGGGACATCGTCTAGCCTTTCATATTGCTTCTGAATCTCATTGGTCATCGAAGCAAGTATGATGCTACGGACCTTCCGGTTATCCTTATGCCAAGTCTCGAACGTCTCACGTTCTTCTGGCGTGGATCCTTCCGGTAAGGTCCTAGGGAGAGGCTCGTCCATGACGTAGCCTTGGTTCTCGTAATCTAGGACTATCCTGAGATTGCGCAACCAGTCGTTGTAATTTGTTCCATTGAATTTGTTTGTCTCAAGAATGGTTGATAGTGGGTTCTTAGACATTTTAAAATCTACATTTAGAAAACAACGCGCGATCAGCAGAAAATAAAGACGGTGGTTTGATGAAATAATTAAATGCTTGGTCTTTAGTCATTTAATCCTCCCACTATTTATACGAAAACACGGTACTCTCAAACGTGATTTTCGGGAAATCCTTTCCTAGTGGGCTTGGGATCCACAGCGATTTTTCCCATACCCCGCTTTTACGATTCGCATGGAAAAGATCCTGTGGGAGGTATTCCATACCATTCTCGTTCCACGAGATTCCCAAGATTATTGCCTCACCCTTTTTGCATGATCCGAGGACTCCAAGCGAATCATGCTAATTGGGCGTTAGACCCGACCCAATCGACCGAGCCTTGGACCCACTAGCACCCCCACGACTCGTGAGACAGGTAACAGCAGCCCATTTTTCGTTCATGACACAGTGCAGCTTCTTTAAGTACAATAACATGCCACGACTCGTGAGACCACGCTATTGACCTAAAACAGCTTCCTCACTGTGCCATGGATTGGAAGGCATGGACAAACTCCTAGAGTTCATGTCCACTTTATCTAGGGTCTAATATTTCAACATTGGTCCAACCAATGTGAGAGTAGTGAATGACCGAGATCTCATAATATATCCATACATTCATCCATAATTCATAAATAAAATCCATCCATAGCAGTTATATGATAAATAAAAGCCATTCATCCATCATAATAACCACATGCAAAATTAAAGCCTAGCACGCCCCTGTTGGATGATCACGAGCCCGAATCCTATGCGATCCACTGAGCCCGCAGTGGATCTATGGTCAATCTAGGGTTGGTCCTATACTATTACAATAATAGAAACCCAATCATCATGCTGATGGGCCTTGGTCTCTTTTCCTCTTTCTTCACTTCATGGAAAACGCCAAGGGACCTCCGGTCTGGGCTCTCCATGTGGTCCTTCCTTCTTCTCCATCAATTACAAAAAAATGGAAACCTCACTCCTAGTCTACTCTCATTACATATTTAAAAAATAGAAACCCCAGCGAAAACCCGGGGGAGTACATAGGGAGGGAGGTAGAAAGCCTTATTATTCCAAGGCACTAGAAAGAGAGAAGGAGAAAGCAGTTAAAGAGGCACACAGGCCCAACAGAAAATTAAACCATACATCCGGTCTAGGGCTCGTGATCATCCATTTTCATCCAACACACATAATCACATGATCCAATCACATAATTACAATATACCAATAATTCATGATTTCCAATCATAATAATCCAAAACAGAAATAAATGATCATGTGCGCAACGTGTGAAAAATAAAACACAAATATTGGTAATAATATTTTTCTCGTTTTAGGAAAACCTTTCCTCATTATTTTAAGTAAAATAACCCCGGGATTCCAAATCCAATTTATTTTACTCCTAAAATAATGTCTTTAGGAATTTAGGCAAAATTGAACCCAAAAACGAATTTTCAGAATTAATTCAAAATTAAAACTGAAAAGTAAATAAATAAATAAATAAAAATAAAATAAGACTAGGGTTTCAAGAAACCCTAGCTTCAGCAGCCACCGGCCGCCGCCACCGGCAGCAGCCGACAGGCCGTGCGCGCAGGGCAGCAGGCCCAGCCTGCCGCCCCTGCGCGCGCGCAGGCACTGCCTGGCCGGGCGCGCGCGCGCAGGCCCCTTGCCTGCGTGCGCGCGCGCCTGGCCGGCAGCGCGCTGCGCGGCCTGGTGTTCCGGCAGGCCGTCGCGCGCGCAGGCTCCTCGGCCTCGCGCGCGCCGGCCTGCTGGTCGCCACCCGCGTGCCTGCGCTGCGCGCAGTGCGCGCGCGCCTGGCAGCGCGCCTGGTACCGTCCGCGCGCGGGCTCTCCGCCCGACAGCCTTCCGCGCGCGCGCGCGCATGAGCGCGCCTACCGGCCGCGCGCGTGCAGACACCCTCGTCTGCCCGCGCGCGCGGCTGGAGGCGCCCCCTTGCGCGCGAGCCCGCGCGCAGCCATCCTAGCTGCGCGCTGCCCCTGCGCGACCGGCTGGGCGGGCGCGCGCAAGCTACCCTTGCCTGCGCGCGTCTGCCCTGCCGGCAGCGCTCGGCTGCGCGCGGCCAGCCTTCCTGGCTGGCCGGCTGTGGCGTTTCTCGTTTTCAGTTCAAAATTTTCCCCCGTTTCCCAAGAAAACCAGAAAAATACCAATATTCAGAATTTCACACGAATTAAAAGCAATAAAACAACATGCTTTAATAATCAAGAAAATCAAGATTCAATTAAAACATGCTCAAAACACGTTTCATGCTTAAAACGCACATAAACCCTAGGCCTATACACCGAACCGGGCTCTGATACCACTGAAAGGAATTGTGTATCGTCCCGGGAAAAGCGCGAATGCGGAAGCGCGGTATAATTAAAAATAAATGCGGAATTTAAACATGCTTTTAAATTAAAACACGTTTCAAAGGGTGTGCCTTTGAAGTTTCCCGGGCGTTCGATGTATCTCATGAACGAATAACATAAAATAAATCATGGAGGCCATAGGGTTGGAAATTAAAGAGAGGACGAAAAATTAAAACGAGACCTACCCGTTGTCGTTTTCGTCTTCAACGGCTACAAGCGTTGTTCCCCGTTTTGCACCAAGATCTCGTCTTTGAGACCCTCCAAATCGTGACACACGATCCACCCACGTATCTTGCACGTCGTGCTAGCAACGAACAAGTTTATGTTTTTGGAGTGGATGAATCAATAACACATTATGGATTAATGGTATTGATTCATCAAGTTCTTAATGTTCCAAGAACAAAAAGAACAAAGAAAATATTTCTTGGAGAGGGAGAGAGAATCGGACGAGAGAGAGGGAGAGAGAATCCGTGTGTGTGTGTTGTAGTGTGTGTGTTGGAGTTTCATCATCCTTCAACTTGTAGGATGCTAGGGGTTTATATAGAAGAGGAGTTTAATCCTCTTTAAACTCCTCTTTTAAGAACTCTAATTTGACTAGGATTTTGACCTAGTCAAAGTCCTAGTCAAAGTAGTGTTTTGACCTAGTCAAAACAATCCTAGCCATCCATCTCTCCCATTGATCTCAACCGTTGATTTAATTTAATTTAATGGAATATTTAAAACCTATTTAAATATTTCCAAGAGGCTAAAATAAATATAAATATTATTTAAGCCCATTAAATAAATCCCTTTGATAAATCTAATTTATCAATTTAATTCCTTATATCTAATAGAAGGAATTATTTCTCCAAGAAAAATAAAGGACCCGATTAAATCCAATTTAATCATTCCTTCACTCCAATATTTAATTCCTAATTAAATATCTAAATGTGTGTGGATAGTGTGTGACTCTTTAGGTTCACCTTTCAGCTAGACTTGGTCGGATTCCTAGAATCCTTCCGTTACCATGGGTGGCCATCTAGCAACGGTCCATGGCACTAGAAACTAGGTGAAATATTCAGGGATGAACATTTAGGCTCTAACAGTACACTTGTCCTTCTGTCTTCGGTCTCATCACTTAGAGTCTAGGGCACGGAAAATGCAGGTACCCATTTTGGACCTAAGTGTTGGTCTGTCCTCACTAAACGCCGCAAGGGAATCCTTCCCTTCTGTTCAGTCACTGTGGCCACAGTTTTAGGGACAAGACCTAGAGTATATATGAGACTCAACTGCCAAAACCTATTGACAGGAGACAGATCCTTTCTTGGAAACTACTGTCACTTTGCACACCAGAACTGCACTAGACATGGCTTATGACTACCAAAGAGAATTCTGGCAATCTCTCACCATACCTAAGATACAGCCCTGATGTACAGGTAAACTCAGCAATTCCTCAAGTCAAAGGACTTGACCTGTACCGTTGGAACCGGGAATACACGTCATACCTTGCTGACCATACTCAAGGTCCTCCGTAAGACGGTTCCCGCGAGTCACCTCAGTCAGCTGCGTCCTAGCATGCTAACCCACTAACACTGCTTAGACGACCCTCGTCACCCGTCGATGAAACACGACAGCAGGTGCTTAGTGCAAGTCTCAAATGGAATCCCGGTACCCATTTTCGGGATTCCTTGACTTGGAGATTTCCGGACTGATTCGGGAAGACTGATTCCATGGACCTACCTCCAAGCGTAGTCCCAGTCCCTGAAATTGATTCTCAGTCCGTGGGCTTTGTTTGCGTAGTGAACAGATATAGAAAACAGATATAAGTGAACACAAACAAAGTAATGCCAAATGAAATTCACTTCTTTATTCATTAATGATTTATCAAACACCTATAATTGTCTAGACATAGGTTACATATACCCGCCAAAATTGGCTTACATGGTCACCTATTCTAACAGTATAGGGCTTCCGTTTAATCAGTAAAATGGATTTTCGATTAAATATGGAAAGTTGAGAAGTTGAAACGTTGGATCTTTTAATTGGATTAAAAGATCAACGGGAATAATTTAAATGGACATTAAATTGGATTTAATGTTGGGTTCGTCGTAATTGGATTACGATAAAACCTGGTCCGTTAAATTATACCCGAGAGGAGAAATAATTCCTATTTTGGAATAGGAAGAAGTTGGAATTCTTCCCTTAATTAAACATGGCCGACATGCTCCCTTGGAGGAAGCAAAATCAGCCATATTTCATGCTAGGTGGTATGTTGACTTATCTCTTTTGGAAAGAGGCAAATCAACTCCAATCAAGCTCTTCCCTTTTGGCATGATTTGATCATACCATAAATTTTGGTAGGCTTGATTGAAGAATTGATGGTGATTGGTTGGAATGAATCTAGACATCCTTGGATGAACCTAGACACATTCCAATAATCACATTAATTATGTATATATATTAGAATATACAACACCAAGCACATGTGATTCATTATTCATCTTTTTCTAGGAAAAAGAGAAGACAAAATCCCTCTCTTCTCTCTCAACTCTCGGCCCTCTCTCCCTCTTCTACACTTGTGTTCTTCACTTGATTTTGATTCAAGAAGAAGAACAAAGTAAGTTTAAGAGAGCACTAATTCATAGTGTTCTTCTCTTAAACCGATTCCTTCTTAAACTCGTTCTTTTCTAGCAAGAAGAACGTGTGTTTCTTCCGGTGTGGTGTGGATCACCTTTGGAGAATCCATACGTTTGGATTTCGTGAGCATTCTGGAGAAGGAACAACGCAAGTAGCCGGGAGCATACGCTAAACAATCAAAGGTAACGGTTTATTACGCTTTGATTGATTATATGTATTTATCTATGCCCTATGTGTTTAATATTCATTTTCAATATTTACACATCCTACATCAAACGCCCGGTTGAGCACCCAAGGGCACAACCCTTGGGATTCGTATTTTAAATTAGGTTTGATTTAATTTACGCACCTTTTACTCGATTTCTCGCTTCTGCTCGCTCTCCCGAGCAGATCCGCTTGTCCTTCAGGGCGTTCGGTGTATTTCATGAATAATATAAAACATGCAAGATTCATGGAGGCCATAGGGTGGAACGAAGAAATGGAATCATAACAAGTATACTCACCCTTATAGCTTTCTTCATTCGGCTGCACGCGTTGTTCCTGGATTTACCACTTAGATCCTAACGTAGAGATCTTCCAAATCGTCCATGCAATTCACCAAAATCTTGATACCCTCGTGCTAGCAAGATATCAAAGAAAGGGAGAGAATAATCGATCAAACACTGTTGTTTAACGTGATCGATCGTTCATGTATTTTCTTGTATCAAAGACAAGAAAACAAGAAAGGCTTTTGGAGGTGGAGAGAGGAGAGGAGGTGGCTGAGAGGAAGGGCGCCAGTGTGTGTGAGATTAGAGTGAGTTGTATGTGTTGTGTGCGTGTTTTGAGTTTACATAGAGTAGTATTCCTACTCCTACTCAACCTCTACAAAAAGAGACACACTTTGATGACTATTACGATTTTGACCTAGTCAACAGATGCTTTGATCAAGTCAAACTGAATCTTAGCGCTTCATCTCACCTAGCCCATAGATCAAATATCGTCCATCCATCCTTGATGGGCTTTATGGAATGGACCTTTAAATATAGTCCAAAAGTCCTGATGGGCTTTTAGTATAAATCTAATAAATACATAAGCCCAAATAAATCTTTCCAGCTCTTTAATCTAATTAAAAGGGAAATAGCCCATCCTCTAATCTCATAAATCTAATTTATGAATCAAGCCTAATTAATCAAATTTATTCCTAAAGGCTCGACACTCCAAAAGAGGATTAATTTAATCTAATTAAATCGTCCGATCTCCGGGAATTAATTCCAAATTAATTCCTTCACTTCCACTGAATTGTGTGTGACTTTTTAGGTTCACCTTCAGCTAGACTTGGCCAAATCTCCAATCATTCAATGACCACAATTCGCCCGTCACCATAGGTGACCGTCTAGCAACGGTCTATGGCACTAGAGACTAGGTGAAGTCATGGCGTGAACATTTAGGCTCCCGAATGCATACGAGTACGGTCCTTCCATCTACCATCTCACAGAAATAGTCTAGGGTATGGCATTTGGACGTCGGTCCCCATCCTTGACTTAAGCCTTTACTCGTTCACTCACTGAAAACTTCATTGGGATCATATCCTATGTTCAGTCACTGTGGCCACAGATTTTATAGGGAACGAGACTTAGAGTGTAAGTGAGACACTACCGTCAAACATTGATAGAAGACGGATTCTCTCTTGGGACTCACCGTCCTCACTACACATTCTGATTGCACTAGATAGAGCTTATAGCAACCAAGTCTTTCGACCCGATAGCCTTTCGCCAAACCTAAGACACAAGCATGGTGTGTATGTGACTGTCGTAGTCCCTCAAGTCCGAGGACTAATCTCGTACTATTGGAGCTAAAAATACAAGTCATACCGACCGACCCACTCAAGGCTTTCTATATGACAATTTCCGCAAGTCACCTCAGTCAGCCGGCACCGAGCCAACCAACGCACTAACAATGCATGGACGACCCTCGTCACCTGTCGATGAAACATGACTGCAATCCTTCGTGCAAGTCTCGCTCAGACCCTCGATACCTATTCTCGAGGTCCTTGACTTGGAGGGTTTCAGGCCGATCCACAGAGGTTTGATTCATAACTGCCAACCTATGCCCAATCCAGCCTCTTGGATTAACGCATCCGATCTATGGGCTTTGGTTGTGCATTGAACAGTAATACAAATAAATGAACATAATCAAAGTATGAAATGCCATAAAGTAATCATCACTTTTATTCAGAACAATTTATTTATACCACAATTGTTAGAAACAGGTTACATAAGCCCAATGAGATTGGCTTCACGATCACCGATTCTAAGAAGTAGTGCATGGAAGAATAAGAAAGAAGATATTCAAGAGACTCTTCTTAACTACTTCCACAAAACCTTCGAATCATCCAATCCTAATCACCATTGACTATGTAAAATGTTAGAATAGGTGACCATGTAAGCCAATTTTGGCGGGTATATGTAACCTATGTCTAGACAATTATAGGTGTTTTGATAAATCATTAATGAATAAAGAAGTGAATTTTCATTTGGCATTACTTTGTTTGTGTTCACTTGCACCTATTTTTCCATATCTGTTCACTACGCAAACAGAGCCCACGGACTGAGATTCGATTTCGGGGACTGGACTACGCTTGGAGGTAGGTCCATGAAATCAGTCTTCCCGAATCAGTCCGGAAATCTCCAAGTCAAGGAATCCCGAAAATGGGTACCGGGATTCCATTTGAGACTTGCACTAAGCATCTGCTGTCGTGTTTCATCGACGGGTGACGAGGATCGTCTAAGCAGTGTTAGTGGGTTAGCCTGCTAGGACGCAGCTGACTGAGGTGACTCGCGGGAACCGTCTTACGGAGGACCTTGAGTATGGTCTGCTAGGTATGACGTGTATTCCCGGTTCCAACGGTACAGGTAAAGTCCTTTGACTTGAGGAATTACTGAGTTTACCTGTACATCAGGATTGTATCTTAGATATGGTGAGAGATTGCCAGAATTCCATTTGGTAGTCATAAGCCATATCTAGTGCAGTTCTGATGTACAAAGTGACAGTAGTTTCCAAGAAAGGATCTGTCTCCTGTCAATAGGTTTTGACAGTTGAGTCTCATGTATGCTCTAGGTCTTGTCCCTAAAAACTGTGGCCACAGTGACTGAACCGAAGGGAAGGTTTCCCTCGCGGCGTTTAGTGTGGACAGACCGACACTTAGGTCCAAAATGGGTACCTGCATTTTCCGTGCCTTAGACTCTAAGTGTTGAGACCGTAGACAGAAGGACAAGCGTACTGTTAGAGCCTAAATGTTCATCCCTGAATATTTCACCTAGTCTCTAGTGCCATGGACCGTTGCTAGATGGCCACCCATGGTAACGGACGGGTTCTAGGAACCCGACCAAGTCTAGCTGAATGGTGAACCTAAAGAGTCACACACTATCCACACACAATTAAATATTTAATTTGGAATTGAATATTGGAGTGAAGGAATGATTAAATTGGATTTAATCGGGACTATTATTTTTCTTGGAGAAATAATTCTTTCTATTTGATAGAAGGAATTAAATTGATAAATTGGATTTATCAAAAGGATTTATTTAATGGGCTTAAATAATATTTATATTTATTTTAGCCTCTTGGAAATATTTAAATAGGTTTTAAATATTTCCATTAAATTAAATTAAATCAACGGTTGAGATTAATGGGAGAGATGGATGGCTAGGATCGTTTTGACTAGGTCAAAACACTAGTTTGACTAGGACTTTGACTAGGTCAAAATCCTAATCAAATTAGAGTTCTTGAAAGAGGAGTTTAAAGAGGATTAAACTCCTCTTCTATATAAACCCCTAGCATCCTACAATTTACATGATGATGAAACTCCAACACACACACACAACACACACACACGGTTTCTCTCTCTCTCCCATCTCTCTCGTCCGCCCCTCTCTCTCTCAAGAAAATAGTTTTTCTTGATTCTTTTGTTCTTGGAACATTAGAATCTTGATGAATCAATACCATTAATTGATAATGTGTTATTGATTCATCCACTCCAAAATTATACACTTGTTCGTTGCTAGCACGACGTGCAAGATACGTGGGTGGATCGTGTGTCACGAATTAGAGGGTCTCAAAGACGGGATCTTGGTGCAAAACGGGGAACAACGCGTGTAGCCGTTGAAGACGAAAACGACAACGGGTAGGTCTCGTTTTAAATTTTCGTCCCTCTTTAATTTTCAACCCTATGGCCTCCATGATTTATTTTATGTTATACGTTCATGAGATACACCGAATGCCCGGGAAAATTTCAAAGGCACACCCTTTGAAACGTGTTTTTAATTTAAAAGCATGTTTAAATTCCGTTTTAATTTTTAATTATACCGCGCTTCCGCATTCGCGCTTTTCCCGGGACGATCCACATAATCTTTCAGTGGTATCAGAGCCCGGTTCGGTGTATAGGCCTAGGGTTTATGTGCGTTTTAAGCATGAAACGTGAAATAGCATGTTGTAATTAAATCTTGAATTTCTTGATTCTTGAAGCATGTTATTTTATTGCTTTTAATTCGTGTGAATTGCTGAATATTGGTATTTTCTGTTTTTCTTGGGAATCGGGATGGGAATTAATCTGAAAAACGAGAAAACGTCACAGCCGGCCAGCCGGGAAGGCTGGCCGCGCGCAGCCGCGCGCTGCCGGCAGGGCAGACGCGCGCAGGCATGGGAAGCCTGCGCGCGCGCGCGCTGCCGGCCGCGCAGGGGCAGCGCGCAGCCGGGTTGGCTGCGCGCGGGCGTGCGCGCATGGAAACGCCTCCAGGAGCGCTCGCGGGCAGACAGAGGTGTCTGCGCGCGCGCGCCCGGCAGGCGCGCCCATGCGCGCGTGCGCGCAAGGCTGGCGGGCGGAGGAGCCCGCGCGCGGACGGGCACCAGGCGCGCCGCGCGCGCGCGCACGCAGACGGAGGCGTCTGCGCGCGCGCGCCCGGCAGGCACGCCCAGTGCGCGTCTGCGCGCGCACTCTGCGCACGACGCAGGGACGCGGCCGGTGGCCAGCAGGCCAGCGCGCGCGCACAGGCAAAGGAGCCTGCGCGCGCGTCGGCCTGCCGATGCGCCAGGCCGCGCAGACTGATGCCGGCCAGGCGCGCGCGCACACAGGCAGGGGCCTGCGCGCGCAGAGGCGGCAGGCAGGGCCTGCTGCCCTGCGCGCCCGGCGGCCGACTGCTGCAGGCGGCAGGCGGCCGGTGGCTCCTTGGCTAGGGTTTTGAAACCCTAGTGTAATTTTATTTTTTAAAATTTATTTTCAGTTTTAATTTTAAATTAATTCTGAAAAATTCGTTTTTTGGGTTCAATTTTTCCTAAATTCCTAAAGACATTATTTTAGGAGTAAAATAAATGGATTTGGAATCCCGGGGTTATTTTACTTAAAATAATGAGGAAAGGTTTTCCTAAAACGAAAAATTTTACATTGCCAATATTTATATTTTATTTTCACACGTTACGCACATGTTCATTTATTTTCATCTTGGATTGATGTGATTGGAAATCATGTGTTGTTGGAATATTATGATTATGTGATTGGATCATGTAATTATGTGTGTTGGATGGAAATGGATGATCACGAGCCCTAGACCGAATGTATGGTTTAATTTACTGTTGGGCCTGTGTGCCTCTTTAAACTGCTTTCTCCTTCTCTCTTTCTAGTGCCTTGGAATAATAAGGCTTTCTACCTCCCTCCTTATGTACTCCCCCGGGTTTTCGCTGGGGTTTCTAATTTTTTATATGTAATGAGAGTAGACTAGGAGTGAGGTTTCCATTTTTGTAATTGGTGGAGAAGAAGGAAGGACCACATGGAGAGCACAGACCGGAGGTCCCTTGGCGTTTTCCATGAAGTGAAGAAAGAGAAAAAGAGACCAAGGCCCATCAGAATGATGATTGGGTTACTATTATTGTAATAGTATAGGACCAACCCTAGATTGACCATAGATCCACTGCGGGCTCAGTGGATCGCATAGGATTCGGGCTTGTGATCATCCAACAGGGGCGTGCTAGGCTTTAATTTTGCATGTGGTTATTGTGATGGATGAATGGGTTTTATTTATCATGTATAACTGCTATGGATGAATTTCATTTATGCATTTTTGGATGAATGTATGGATATAGTATGAGATCTCGGTCATTATTACTCTCACATTGGTTGGACCAATGTTAAAAATATTAGACCCTAGATAAAGTGGACATGAACTCTAGGAGTTCGTCCATGCCTTCCAATCCGTGGCATAGTGAGGAAGCTGTCTTAGGTCAATAGCGTGGTCTCACGAGTCGTGGCACGTTATTGTACTTAAAAGAAGCTGCACTATGTCATGAACGAAAAATGGGCTGCTGCTACCTGTCTCACGAGTCGTGGGGGTACTAGTGGGTCCATGGCTCGGTCGATTGGGTCGGGTCTAACACCTAATTTAGCATGATTCGCTTGGAGTCCTCGGGATCATGCAAAAGGGTGAGGCAATAATCTTGGGAATCTCGTGGAACGAGAATGGTATGGAATACCTCCCACAGGATCTTTTCCATGCGAATCGTAAAAGCGGGGTATGGGAAAAATCGCTGTGGATCCCAAGCCCACTAGGAAAGGATTTCCCGAAAACTACGTTTGAGAGTACCGTGATTTCGTATAAATAGTGGGAGGATTAAATGACTAAAGACCAAGCATTTAATTATTTTTATCAAACCACCGTCTTTACTTTCTGCTGATCGCGCGTTGTTTTTCTACATGTAGATTTTAAAATGTCTAAGAACCCACTTTCAACCATTCTTGAGATAAACAAATTTAATGGAACCAACTACAACGACTGGTTGCGCAATCTCAGGATAGTCCTGGATTATGAGAACCAAGGCTACGTCATGGACGAGCCTCTCCCTAGGACCTTACCGGAAGGATCCACGCCAGAGGAACGTGAGACGTTCGAGACTTGGCATAAGGATAAACCGGAAGGTTCGTAGCATCATACTTGCTTCGATGACCAATGAGATTCAGAAGCAATATAAAAGGCTAGACGATGTCCCTTCCATAATGGCTCGCCTTAAGGATTGCTATGCAGTCCCGGACCGGCATACTAGGTATGTCGCGACCAAGGCGTTTTTTGGAACTAAAATGACAGAAGGATCCTCTGTACAAGAGCATGGGTTAAAATGCTTACCCTAGTGGAAAAGCTCGAGGACCTAAAGGCAGGTCTCGATAACGAAACGTACATAGATGTGATCCTTCAGTCACTCCCACCCTCCTTTGATCAATTTATTGTCAACTACAACATGAATGCACTTGAGAAGGTATTCATGAGTTGATCAATATGTTGGTGCAATACGAGGCAACGACTAAGAAGTCCACGCCTTCGGTATTGTTTGGAGGTGCTTCTACTTCCAAGACGAAAGGCAAGGGTGCCGGACGTTGGAAAAGGAAGAAAGGGAAGGGAAAGGTAGTCATAGCAGCTACGAACACTCAGAGTGTTCCCATTGGCAAAGAGGGGAAAGGCAAAGGTAAGGGAAAGGTTGTCTCCAAGCAACAGTCAAAGGCATATGACATATGTATCAACTGCCGTGAGAAAGGGCATTGGAAGAGAGAGTGCCCCAAACTCTTCTCAAACCAAGGTATATTTGTGATTGAGGTTAACATGGTCACTAATTCTGCCTCTTGGGTATTGGATACCGGCTGTGGAGCTCACATTTGCAATGATCTGCAGGTGTTGAAAAGAAGCAGAAAACTAAGTAGCGGGGACATGATCCTGAAGCTCGGAAATGGCAAGGCCATCTCGGCAGAAGCAGTAGGATCCGCCACTTTAGTTATTAGTGATACCATTATCATAGAATTAGAGCAAGTTTATTTTGTACCCAATATGATTAAAAACATCATTTCCATTCCATTGTTAGACAATAATGGTTATGAGTTTAAAATCAATAAAAATTGCTTTTATTTGATGAGGTGTGGAATTGCTCATCTACTTGGTACATTACATAATGGGCTCTATATCTTGCAACAAACGAATTTCGTTCTTAACGCTCAACACAAACGGAAATTAGATAATAACGGGAACGCACGTCTGTGGCACGCTAGGCTAGGTCACATATCCCAAGATAGGATGAAAAGGTTGGTAGACCCAAAGAACCTAGAGGTTGGGAACTTGAGTGATCTACCAACTTGTGAATCTTGTCTAAGAGGGAAAATGACCAAGAAGCCCTTTGTAGGACAAAGCAGGCTTGCCACAGGTCTGTTGGACTTGGTCCATACAGACGTGTGTGGACCACTAAGGACGCAGGCCCGAGGTGGGTTCTCCTACTTCATAACCTTCACCGATGATCATTCACGGTATGGTTATGTTTACCTGATGAGGTACAAGTCTGAAGCTCTTGAGAGGTTTAAAGAATTCAGACTTGAAGTGGAGAATCAAACCAACTGCAAAATTAAAGTCCTACGGTCAGACCGAGGCGGTGAATACCTTAGTGCCGAATTCCTAGATTATCTAAAGGAACATGGTATAATATCAGAATGGACACCTCCCGGAACACCACAGTTAAATGGCGTCTCTGAAAGGAGGAACCGAACCCTGTTGGACATGGTTCGTTCCATGATGAGTTTTTACCAAATTGCCCCTATCGTTTTTGGGGTTATGCATTAGAAACGGCAGCCAAGTTATTGAATTTGGCGCCTACTAGTGTAGTGACCCAAACGCCATATGAGATATGGCACGGCAAGCCTGCATCCTACAACTACTTGAAAGTGTGGGGTAGCCCCGCATACGTCAAGAGGTTAGTGGGAGATAAGCTAGAATCCAGGTCTAGCCTATGCAGGTTCGTTGGATACCCTAAAGAAACTGCGGGTTATTACTTTTATGACCCTTTGGAACAAAAGGTATTTGTTTCAAGGAATGCAGTATTCTTGGAGCAAGGCTTCCCGGAGGATATCCAACCTGATGAGCTGATCCTTGAGGAATCAAGTGATGGAACTCAGCCATCAGAAACAGTCGCGGAAACCTCACCTAGAGGATTCAGGATAGACACTAGGAGGACTGACCTACCTAGAGAAGTCCAACATGCTAGGCATGAAGGACAACCTCAAGGGAGGCCAGCCCCGGCCCCTGAACCGCCGGCTCCGATACAGTCAGCGCCCACAGTTACCACTAACGTTCCCGTTTCTCCGAAGGTCCACTAGAGAATCCAGACCTCCAGTGAGATTATGGATTTCTAGGTGCGACCGATCTTCTGGATAACGATCCTAAGACATACGGGGAAGCGATGTCAGACATCGACTCTGGGAAATGGCTTGAGGCCATGAAAACCGAAAATGGACTCCATGAGCGAGAACCAAGTTTGGAGACTTGTAGATCCACCGAAAGGTGTTAAGCCAGTGGGCTGTAAGTGGGTCTACAAGCGCAAAACTCGGCGTTGATGGAGAGGTTACTACCTTCAAGGCTAGGCTTGTAGCTAAGGGATACACTCAACGACCCGGGGTCGATTTTGAGGATACCTACTCGCCAGTAGCCACGGCTAAATCCATTCGGATCCTGCTTGCCATAGCAGCATGGTATGACTATGAAATATGGCAGATGGACGTGAAAACGGCCTTCCTCAACGGTTTCGTTGAAGAAGAGATCTATATGGATCAGCCGGAGGGTTTCACGGTCGCTGGAGAAGAACAGAAGGTCTATCGTCTCCAGAAGTCCATCTATGGCCTCAAACAAGCTTCCCGGAGTTGGAACATTCGATTTGATGAAGTAATACGGGGTTATGACTTCATCAAAAACGAATCCTAGTGCTTTACATGGATGACATTCTGCTCATTGGAAATGACGTCGGAATGTTAGGAAACACGAAAGCATGGCTGTCAACCAAGTTTTCCATGAAGGACTTGGGTGAAGCATCCTACATCCTAGGCATCCAGATTGTCAGGGACAGATCTAAAAGGATGTTAGGGCTCACCCAAAACTCGTACATGGAGAAAGTCCTAAAAAGATATCGAATGGACAACTCCAAACGAGGGTTCCTTCCTATGAGGCATGGGATCAAGTTGTCCAAGAAACAGTCCCCGCAGACTGATGAGGAACTTGAAAAGATGAAAGTCATCCCCTATGCTTTCTGCCGTAGGTAGCATCCAATATGCGGTCCACTGCACCAGGCCTGACATTGCATACGCTTTGAGCGTGACTAGCAGATATCAGTCCTGTGCAGGAGAGGCACATTGGAATGCAGTTAAGGGCATCCTTAAGTACCTAAGGAGGACTAAGGAAATGTTCTTAGTCTATGGCAATGGAAAACTAATTCTGGAAGGCTTTAGCGACGCCAGCTTCCAGTCTGATGACGATGATGCCAAGTCTCAATCTGGGTATGTATTCAAGCTCAACGGAGGAGTAGTGGCTTGGAAAAGTTCCAAGCAAGCAACCACTGCTGACTCCACCACTGAGGCTGAATACATAGCAGCTTCAGAAGCTGCCAAGGAAGCGGTTTGGATGAGAAACTACATCCAAGAGTTGGGTGTGGTGCCTAGCATCGCCGAGCCCGTTGTCATCTTCTGTGATAACAACGGTGCAATAGCGCAAGCGAAGGAACCGAGATCTCACCACCGTTCCAAACACATTCTTAGACGCTACCATCTTCTTAAAGAAATGGTAGGAAGAGGTGACGTTCGGATGGACCGAGTCAACTCAGCAGACAACACAGCAGACCCGCTGACAAAGCCTATGTCGCATAGTGCTCATACGCAACATCTTGAGAAGATGGGGATTAGGCATATGGGTGATTGGCTTTAAAGGTCAAGTGGGAGATTGTTAGAATAGGTGACCATGTAAGCCAATTTTGGCGGGTATATGTAACCTATGTCTAGACAATTATAGGTGTTTTGATAAATCATTAATGAATAAAGAAGTGAATTTTCATTTGGCATTACTTTGTTTGTGTTCACTTGCACCTATTTTTCCATATCTGTTCACTACGCAAACAGAGCCCACGGATTGAGATTCGATTTCGGGGACTGGGACTACGCTTGGAGGTAGGTCCATGAAACCAGTCTTCCCGAATCAGTCCGGAAATCTCCAAGTCAAGGAATCCCGAAAATGGGTACCGGGATTCCATTTGAGACTTGCACTAAGCATCTGCTGTCGTGTTTCATCGACGGGTGACGAGGATCGTCTAAGCAGTGTTAGTGGGTTAGCCTGCTAGGACGCAGCTGACTGAGGTGACTCGCGGGAACCGTCTTACGGAGGACCTTGAGTATGGTCTTCTAGGTATGACGTGTATTCCCGGTTCCAACGGTACAGGTAAAGTCCTTTGACTTGAGGAATTACTGAGTTTACCTGTACATCAGGATTGTATCTTAGATATGATGAGAGATTGCCAGAATTCCATTTGGTAGTCATAAGCCATATCTAGTGCAGTTCTGATGTACAAAGTGACAGTAGTTTCCAAGAAAGGATCTGTCTCCTGTCAATAGGTTTTGACAGTTGAGTCTCATGTATGCTCTAGGTCTTGTCCCTAAAAACTGTGGCCACAGTGACTGAACAGAAGGGAAGGGTTCCCTCGCGGCGTTTAGTGTGGACAGACCGACACTTAGGTCCAAAATGGGTACCTGCATTTTCCGTGCCTTAGACTCTAAGTGTTGAGACCGTAGACAGAAGGACAAGCGTACTGTTAGAGCCTAAATGTTCATCCCTGAATATTTCACCTAGTCTCTAGTGCCATGGACCGTTGCTAGATGGCCACCCATGGTAACGGACGGGTTCTAGGAACCCGACCAAGTCTAGCTGAATGGTGAACCTAAAGAGTCACACACTATCCACACACAATTAAATATTTAATTTGGAATTGAATATTGGAGTGAAGGAATGATTAAATTGGATTTAATCGGGACCATTATTTTTCTTGGAGAAATAATTCTTTCTATTTGATAGAAGGAATTAAATTGATAAATTGGATTTATCAAAAGGATTTATTTAATGGGCTTAAATAATATTTATATTTATTTTAGCCTCTTGGAAATATTTAAATAGGTTTTAAATATTTCCATTAAATTAAATTAAATCAACGGTTGAGATTAATGGGAGAGATGGATGGCTAGGATCGTTTTGACTAGGTCAAAACACTAGTTTGACTAGGACTTTGACTAGGTCAAAATCCTAATCAAATTAGAGTTCTTGAAAGAGGAGTTTAAAGAGGATTAAACTCCTCTTCTATATAAACCCCTAGCATCCTACAATTTACATGATGATGAAAACTCCAACACACACACACAACACACACACACGGTTTCTCTCTCTCTCCCATCTCTCTCGTCCGCCCCTCTCTCTCTCAAGAAAATAGTTTTTCTTGATTCTTTTGTTCTTGGAACATTAGAATCTTGATAAATCAATACCATTAATTGATAATGTGTTATTGATTCATCCACTCCAAAATTATACACTTGTTCGTTGCTAGCACGACGTGCAAGATACGTGGGTGGATCGTGTGTCACGAATTAGAGGGTCTCAAAGACGGGATCTTGGTGCAAAACGGGGAACAACGCGTGTAGCCGTTGAAGACGAAAACGACAACGGGTAGGTCTCGTTTTAAATTTTCGTCCCTCTTTAATTTTCAACCCTATGGCCTCCATGATTTATTTTATGTTATACGTTCATGAGATACACCGAATGCCCGGGAAAATTTCAAAGGCACACCCTTTGAAACGTGTTTTTAATTTAAAAGCATGTTTAAATTCCGTTTTAATTTTTAATTATACCGCGCTTCCGCATTCGCGCTTTTCCCGGGACGATCCACATAATCTTTCATAAAAAAACCATAAATGGTTTCCCAATTTCAACCTATCAGCCTCTGCAATGTGATTTTACAAACTTACTTCCAAAACTCAAACGAATAAGCTCAAATCGATCTTGAATAGTATTATCTCGGAATCCAAGCAGTAACATTCCTGGTAGGAATATTACTGATAATGGTCTTGTCGCCTTCGAAGTTAATCACTTCCTCAGGAATAAGCGACGAGGCAAGGAGGGTTATGATGCCTTAAAACTTGACATGAGTAAGGCATACGATCGGATCGAGTGAACCTTTATGAAAAAGGTACTTATCAAGCTTGGTTTTCATGAGACTTTCGTTTCTTTAGTGCAAGAGTGTATTTATACGGTGTCATTTTCACTTATGCTTAATGGAGAATACTTTGGTCTATTGTATCCTCAAAGGTGTATCCGTAAAGGAGACCCCTTGTCACCGTATTTATTCCTTTTGTGTACAGAGGTCTTGAGTTGTTTCATCCAAAAAAAGACGAGATGGTCAACTCAAGGGGATTGAGATTTGTAGGAATGCACAGAGTGTGTCTCACCTACTATTTGCCAATGACACACTTATTTGTTGCCCGACGTTTGCAGGAATGCACCAAGTGTGTCTCACCTACTATTTGCCAATGACTCACTCATTTGCTGCCCGACTACCGAGGAGGCTTTCGCATGTGTCAAGAAATGAGTAGCTCTCTGAAATGTTTATTTGGCAGCTGAAGTTCCCACTTAAAATCACGATGTTCGCATGGAAGGCTTGTAGGAACGCACTTCCTATGATCAGAAATCCCAACAACAGTGATGTTTGGAAGGCGTTCTTTGGCCGAGGTGTGGAGCTGAAGGAGAAGATGTTCACCATGTTCCGCTAGAATGTGACTATGCTCGAATGGTGTGGGCTTTAAGCTAGATTCCTTGGCAAGCAGTTAACTCATGGTATGCATATTGTGCGGAAAGCATGCAAGCTGGAGAAAATCAAACCACGTGGATCTTTACAATTTGTTAGGCACTATGGACGAGCAGAAACAAAGCTCTTACAGAAGATGAAAGAGAGGAAGCAATGAAGGTGATTCTCCAAGCCGACAACTTCCTTGTTGCATTTCAACAAACAAGTATTAGGGAGAGACCCTAATGATTGAAGACCGATAGCAGATGACTAGAGAAAACCTCCGTTAAATCGGATCGAAATAAATTTTGATCGGGCTCTGTTTCAAAATTTGAATGGTGCGGGTATGGGTGTGACCGATGGAGATGAAGGAAATTATATTGATTGGAGCGTTCGCTTCTTCAATGGGATCAATGCAGTAAATCATCATAAGCTTTAGCGGCACAAACAACAGTAGAATTTGCAAAACAATGAGGATAGAGGACTGTGGTATTTGAAGGGGATTGTTCTTCAATTAAGCAATTGAAATCCTATTCTTCATGCAATTCCGTATTGGACCCGATTATGAGGGATACACATGAACCCACCATGAGTCTCAGTGATTTTTGTTTCGCTTTTATCAAACGTAATGGGAACAAACCATCCTATTTGTTCGCTCGTTTAGCTAGTCCCCATAGGTCAGGTATTGTTATTTTACCTTATTATGTAAAGGCCGCTAGTTTAGCTGATTGCCCAGAAATTCAAGTTATGCAATAAATTGATATTTCCCTTACAAAAATACATTTATATAATAGCAAGGGAAGAAGTTCAGATCTCAGTGGTCGTTCAGTTGATTCATTCTAATTTTTTTGCAACTACATAGTTTGGTTCGTACTTTGTATTCTTCCATAGGTTTAGGGTTTCCTTTCCCCCTTTTATTTTGTTGATTGATTTATTTTTTGTGTTTGTTATAATGGGATTTTGATTTTGTTTGGTAGGTTGTGTTAATTAATGAATTTTGTTTTTTTTCTTGAAATTTAACTTTGTGCCTGCTGTATTACTATTATCAGAGGCATCATCTGAATAATTTCTTGCTTGTGTTGTTCATGGTGTCGCTTGCAATTTGAAGAATTAATTAAAGGTTGTTGAAAATAGCAGAATATTGCTTGTACCTTTTTCTATGTGCGTTCTACCCTCCATTGTTAGTGCCCATTTCGCGAATGACCTATTTTTGTGACGGGCTATGTGCATTGTTACACTTGTCACTGCAAGTATGAGACCTCCGACACAAAGTATCTCTGCACTGTTATTGTTAGGGTCGACTGCAAGTAACGCGACTCCTCCGAACTTACCTACACGAAAAAGGCACTAATAAAAAAATAGTTTAGTATCGACAGAATTGTCAGACGGTATGAATCTGTTGGAAACTCCAACAATTATTCTGATGAATATAAACAAATTTTCAACATACATTAAACACCAAATAGAGGGTCTTGACTAAGTCGTCGAAAATTTATGAGACATCCTAAAATCAGTTGAAAAATTGACAGGGATATAATTCTGTCAGCATCAGTTGGCAAATATGTCGAAATAATTTTTTCATCAAAGTTTTCTGATGGTATATACCGCAACACATTGTAGTCGTAAAATGTCCGACTATTTTGGTGACTTTAATTGTATATGGAACGGTTCGACCTGATCTATCAGATCGTCGGAAATGTGTCATAAAATTTGTCGGAATTTTTGGATTTGGGACGGTCTTTTTCGATGGATTATTTCCGCTGGAAACTTCAACGGATATATTCTTTTGTTCCAAATATTGTCAAAAATTTGTTCCTATATCTATATTATAACGGCTACTTTTTCATCCCAAAAGTCGTCGGAAACGCAGTCAACAAAAGCTCTAAGAATTATAATGCATCCTCTCATTTGTGTTCCTACTCCCTTGCATCCTACCTATCAAAGCGCCCAAAGTTCTATTTATATATCAACTTTTGATTTTTTCATCTTCTACATTTGTGTTACATATATTATTAATTCTTGACGTGCTTAATATATATGTTTCTAATTATGTGAAACTGTTAAGACAATTGAGGAGGTGGATGATGTATGAGAAGGGATGCATCGTCAATCATGAGATGATCACAATCTCCTATGTCCTGTAGACTATTTCGATCACTAGAAATCTGTGGCCACAATTGTCGATCAAATGGAAAAGTACTTTGTTGATTATTGTGAAACATAATCAAGAGCAGATACATAGTTATCGAAGTCAAGTATGGGAACCGATTTAGAATTTTGTGTCCTAGAATTGATTGGAAAATAGATTGATAGAAGGAACGTATCTGTATGGTACATGCAGTTTAAGGTTCACACCATTTTTCCCAATTCACTAGTGTCATGGACCATTGCTAGATGGCCACCTATAGTAACGGGTACTCTTTGATTGATGATTCAATCAAACATTGATTACTTGAATATAATTAAATTAATTTAGAGCTAGTTAGTTGCTAAATTAAATAGTATATGTGGTACGAAGCAAGTCTAACTGAGAGTAAACCTATAAGAGTCACACACAAAACACTAACAATATTGAGAAATTAATTTGAGAACTAATTTCGGATGGAGAATTAATTATTCAATTAATTTTGGAAGAGAGAGAGAGAGAGAGAGAGAGAGAGAGAATTAATTAAAAGGGGTTTAAATTAATTACATAAGTAATTGGATTATTTAATGAGGTCGTATTTCATAGAAAACTCAAAGTATTAATTAGTTGGGTTTAATTAAATATTTGAGTTTGGGATTAATTAATTGCATTAATTAAATTTGGGTCCAAGAGTTAAATGAGGATTTGAAATTAATTGATTTAATCAATTCATTCTTAATCCAAAGTCAATAATAATTTCAATTTCTCAAATCCAAGGGACCCCAAGAGGTCATAAGGTCCTAGCATGCAATGAGAATGATTGAAATAGAGGGAGTGACTAGCCATGGTAGGATCTTTTGGCCCTGGTGTGCATCGTTTTCGCTTCTCTCCCTCTCTTGTTTCTCTCTCTACTTCTAAAAGAGTTGTATCTATTTCATTCTTATCTTAAGAGCTTGAAATATATTCAAGTTGTTCTTAAGATATCCTAGAATACTTTAGACTTCATAGAAGTGTTGTTCATAGTTCAACACTCTTGAGTTTCTAGTAAGACTCAAAGAGATATAAGTTGGTGATTTCCGTGGACTTGATAGAGAGAGCATCCTTTAAATATTTTGTGAAAAAGAAAGCAACTTTCTTGGAGCTAAACTTAATGATGCAAGGACACTCCACATTGAAAGAGGTATTTTTACTCTTTGGCTTGCATCAACTAGTTAGTGTGCAAGTGCACAAACAGCCCGATTGACGTGGAATTTGACCCCTTTTAATGATTTATTTATCACTTCTGTTGCTTATTTACTTTTCAGGCTTGACTGGTTCCTTTATGCCACCCATCGTACAACGGATGGCTTGATGTGCCATTTTTCTGATGTTGAGGCATGGAGGCATTTCGACCGATGAACCTAGATTTCGCAATGGATTCTTACAATGTTAGACTTGATCTGTACACCGATGGATTTGCGCCGCATGGGCATGTTAGTGTAGATGACCAGAAAGCCAATTAGTTTGTTGTTTGGTGCTCTACTTTTAGTGATCTTATTCGATGTTGTGGTAAATATCATGAATATAGTTTATTCTTTGGTCATCTTTGTTGTGTTATGATTATATATTATAATTGTATTTGATGGATAAAGCCCCCACAAACTAGATAAATCAATGATGTTAGGTTACACATTTAATGGCGACTGTGAAACCACTTTTGAGGGTTGGTCTGAATCATTCCAAGTCGAAAACCCTCAAGACTGAGCATTAAGGAGTTCTATAGAGACTTGCACTAACTGATGCATTCGTATGATGAGTGTCGTGTTTCATCAATGACAGATGTATGATGTCTATGCACTTTAGTGGGTGCTTGACAAGTGGGTTGTTAACTTTACTAAATGGACTTGCAGGAGTTGTCATACGAGGCCCATGTGGCGTGATTGGTATGACTAGAACTCCTTAGCTGCGATAGTACGAAAATCAGTCCTCCGACCTGAGGAGACACAGTAGCTTGTGTATGGGACAGATGTATCTTGATCCTAGCTGATGCGACTGTAGTATTGCATTGTTGCCAAAAGTCTTGGACTAGTGCAGTCAAACATAAATGGAGGTTGGTGTCAAAAAGGAACCAATCACCTATCATGAGATGATGACGATCTCTTATGTCCTTTGGATTGTTTTAATCTCTGAAAGTTTGTTGTCACAGCTGATAATAAATAGGAAAGTAGTTTTCCATGTTGATTAATGAGAAACACAATCAAGAGTGGATACATAGTTATCGAAGTCAAGTATGAGAACGAATTTTAGGATTTTGTATCCTAGATTTTGATCGGGAGATGCCTTAGTGGAAGGATTGTACCTGTATGGTGCGCACAGTTAAAGGTTCATATCAATTTCACCTATTCTCTAGTGCCATAAGTTGTGGCTAGATGGACACCCATAGTAACGGGTACTCTTGGATTAATAAGTTATTCAAAAGTGAGCAATTGAATATGATTCAATTAATTTTGAGCAAGTTAGTTGTCGGATTAAATTCTATATGTGATACAAGCCTAAGTCTAGTTGAAGGTGCACATATAAGGGTCACACACAAAACAGTAACGATATTGTGCGAAGTTAATTAGAGAATTAATTTTGAATAAGGAATTGGGAATTAATTATTGAACTAATTCTGAAAGAGAGATGACTAATTTAAAGGAATTTCATTGATCACTTGAATAATTGGATTATTCGTTGAGATCCTATTTGATAGGAACCCAAAGTGTTAATTAATTGGAACAATTAAATATTTGGGTTTGGCAGTAATTAATTGGATTAATTAACTCGATCAAAAAATTAAATAAAAATTTGAGTGGACTTAAGGTTAATTGATTAGATTAATTAATTCCTAACATAAATCAAAGTGTATAGTTCAAATTATTGATCAAAGCTAAGGGACCCTCATGGGACCCCAAGGGGCCACAAGGACCTACCAAGCAATGATAAGTTTTGACTAAAGAATAGCTAAGGCATGATGGATGCTTACCCAAGCCCTTAACTTGAACACAAAACCATTCCCTCTATATAGAGAGGTGTTGGAATAGGTGACCAGAAAGCCAATAGGTTTTGGCAATTTGTAACCTATCCGACAACTTGATGTGAATGTAATATTATTATGTGATGAATAAGATGAGTATTTCGTCACCAATGGTACCTTCTTTGTTGCGCTCATCTTACATTTGTTAAAATGGTGTTTAACTTATATCGCAACAAAGCCCACAGACCATGGATAACAACTCGTGCAGTTGGGCCACGCATTGGATGGTGGTCATGAAACCAACTGATTAAGAGTTGGGTCTGAAACGTTCCAAGTCGAGGACCTCGAGACAGGGCATCAAGAGTCCTATTGAGACTTGCGTCAAGAGTTGTGTTCATTGGATGAGTGTCGTGTTTCATCGGCGACAGGCGTGAGACGCCTACACGATCTTGATGGGTTGGTCGACTGGGGTCGAGCCGACTGGACTGACTCGCGGGCATCATCATATGGAAGCCTTGGAGGCTTGGTCGGTATGATTGGTTTTCCCCGGTTCCGATAGTACGGGAGTAATCCTCAGACTTGAGGGATCATGGCAGTCGCGTGCACAGGACGGTTGTATCTTGCATCTAACAAGAGGTAATCATTCTGTAAGATGATTATCATAAGCCTTGTCCAGTGCAGTCGGAATGTGTAGCAAGGACGGTGGATTCCAAGAAGAGCATCCGTCCCCTGTCAGTATGTGACAGAGGTATCTCCTATGCACTCGGAGACACGTTCATGCTGTTTGAAGCTGTGGCCACAGTGGTTGGTCGAACAGGGAATGGTTTCCTGTGTCGACGCAATGAAGCATACGTGGTCTCGAGTATTAAGCATAGATGCCTAGTCAAGGATGGGAACCGACGCCCAATTCCATACCCTAGACTAAGGCCGGGAGACGGTAGACGGAAGGATCGTACCCGTACGGAATCGGCGCCTAAATGTTCACGCCAATTCACCTAGTCTCTAGTGCCATGGACCGTTGCTAGACGGCCACCCATGGTAACGGGCCCTTGTGGGACACGGGCCCAAGTCTAGCTGAGGGTGAACCTAAAGGGTCACACACAAATCACCGAGGAGGTTGAGAGATTGACTTGGAGTCAATCTCGAAGGATAAAATAAGTAATTGGATTACTTGATGTGAATGTAATATTATTATGTGATGAATAAGATGAGTATTCGTCACCAATGGTACCTTCTTTGTTGCGCTCATCTTACATTTGTTAAAATGGTGTTTTAACTTATATCGCAACAAAGCCCACAGACCATGGATAACAACTCGTGCAGTTGGGGCACGCATTGGATGGTGGTCATGAAACCAACTGATTAAGAGTTGGGTCTGAAACGTTCCAAGTCGAGGACCTCGAGACAGGGCATCAAGAGTCCTATTGAGACTTACGTCAAGAGTCGTGTTCATTGGATGAGTGTCGTGTTTCATCGGCGACAGGCGTGAGACGCCTACACGATCTTGATGGGTTGGTCGACTGGGGTCGAGCCGACTGGACTGACTCGCGGGCATCATCATATGGAAGCCTTGGAGGCTTGGTCGGTATGATTGGTTTTCCCCGGTTCCGATAGTACGGGAGTAATCCTCAGACTTGAGGGATCATGGCAGTCGCGTGCACAGGACGGTTGTATCTTGCATCTGACAAGAGGTAATCATTCTGTAAGATGATTATCATAAGCCTTGTCCAGTGCAGTCGGAATGTGTAGCAAGGACGGTGGATTCCAAGAAGAGCATCCGTCCCCTGTCAGTATGTGACAGAGGTATCTCCTATGCACTCGGAGACACGTTCATGCTGTTTGAAGCTGTGGCCACAGTGGTTGGTCGAACAGGGAATGGTTTCCTGTGTCGACGCAATGAAGCATACGTGGTCTCGAGTATTAAGCATAGATGCCTAGTCAAGGATGGGAACCGACGCCCAATTCCATACCCTAGACTAAGGCCGGGAGACGGTTAACGGAAGGATCGTACCCGTACGGAATCGGCGCCTAAATGTTCACGCCAATTCACCTAGTCTCTAGTGCCATGGATCGTTGCTAGACGGCCACCCATGGTAACGGGCCCTTGTGGGACACGGGCCCAAGTCTAGCTGAGGGTGAACCTAAAGGGTCACACACAAATCACCGAGGAGGTTGAGAGATTGACTTGGAGTCAATCTCGAAGGATAAAATAAGTAATTGGATTACTTGTAGGGAAAGTCCATTGGATGGACGGGCCGATATTGTATTGGGCTTTCATTTAATCGGTAAATTAGATTTTCGATTAAATATGGAAAGTTGAGACGTTGAGACGTTGGATCTTTTAATTGGATTGAAAGATCAACGGGAATAATTTAAGTGGACATTAAATTGGATTTAATATTGGGTTCGTCGTAATTGGATTACGATAAAACCCGGTCCGTTAAATTATACCGGAGAGGAGAAATAATTCCTAATTTGGAATGGGAAGAAGTTGGACTTCTTTCCTTAATCAAACATGGCCGACATGCTCCCTTGGAGGAAGCAAAATTAGCCATGTTTCATGCTAGGTGGTATGTTGACTTATCTCTTTTGGAAAGAGACAAATCAACTCCAATCAAGCTCTTCCCTTTTGGTATGATTTGATCATACCATAAATTTTAGTAGGCTTGATTGAAGAATTGATGGTGATTGATTGGAATGAATCTAGACATCCTTGGATGAACCTAGACACATTCCAATAATCACATTAATTATGTATATATATTAGAATATACAACACCAAGCATAAGTGATTCATTATTCATCTTTTTCTAGGAAAAAGAGAAGACAAAAATCCTCTCCTCTCTCTCAAAATTTCGTGCTCCCTCCCTCTCTTACACTTGTGTTCTTCACTTGATTTTGAATCAAGAAGAAGAACAAAGTAAGTTTAAGAGAACACTAATTCATAGTGTTCTTCTCTTAAACCGATTCTTTCCTAAACCCGTTCTTTTCTAGCAAGAAGAACGTGTGTTTCTTCCGGTGTGGTGTGGATCACCTTTGGAGAATCCATACGTTTGGATTTCGTGAGCATTCCGGAGAAGGAACAACGCTAGTAGCTGGGAGCATACGCTAAAACAATCAAAGGTAACGGTTTATTACGCTTTGATTGATTTCATTTGTATATCTATGCCCTATGTGTTTAAATATATGTTTTAATATTTACACATCCTACATCGAACGCCCGGTTGAGCACCCAAGGGTACACCCCTTGGGATTCGCATATTTTGAATTTGATTTAAATTCTACGCAATTTCTCGCCTTTCTCGCTTCCGCTCGCGCTCCCGGGCGGATCCGCTTGTCCTTCAAGTGGTATCAGAGCCCGGTTCGATGTAAGGGGCATAGATCTATGTGTTTGGCATGATCTACTTGCTTTTAAATGGTTTTATTGGCATGTTAGATTACATAAATATATGAATAATATGATGATTCAATTGTTTGGATTTAATGGACTTTTGGCATGCTTAATTTTGTTAGATTGGATCTAAAATTGCATGCTTATTTTCATAATAATATTAATGTTATTGTGCTGAAACAGTTTTAAAAAAAAAAAAAACAAAAAAAAAATTTGGTCGGGCCGGCAGTGGCCGCGCGCAGGCGGGCGCCTGCGCGCGCGGCCGGCCGGCCAGCACAACGGCTGGGCCGTTTTGTGCCGTTTTTCGACTTTTTCCGGAAAAATTTGATTTTCTGTATTTTCTGCACGATATTCTGAAAATATGTTAATGTTGCATTTTTGATTTTGGGATAATTGGATTATTCCTTGAATTAAATTTGCTTAATTAATTTGGGATTAATACATGCATTGGATGCATTGTGTAAAATGTCCATTAAATTTGAAATTTGAATTTTGCATATTATTTATATGTTTATGATTTTATGATGTTGGACATCACTTGGATATTTGGAATATCCATTGGTTTTATTGCATGATTATTTGGAATAATTATGTTAATATGTGAGTTGATGGAATCAACATGGGATGATCACAAGGCCCTAGACCTTGTGTATGGATGAATGAATGTTTATTTATTTTCTATTGGTGGGGCCTGCGTGCCTCTTGTTTTTGGGACTATCATCTCCCGTATTTTCAGCCTCATGATGTTAAGGCTTGTTTTCTTTATTACCGATGTATTACTTTCAGTTGTAATGAGAGTAGATAGGATTGGTGAGGTTTCAATTTTAACAAGCAATTGGAGTCGGAGACCCCAAGGAGGAGCATCAAGGCGTGAAACAAGAAGCACTTCAAGGCCCATTGGAATGACAATGGGTTTATTATTATTGTAATAATTTAGGACCACCCTAGACAGACCATAGACTCACTGCGGGCTCAGTGGGTCGCATAGGTTGGGCTTGTGATCATCCTAACAGGGGTATGCTATGTTTTATGCATGCGGCGTTTTTTATTTATCGCTTTAAAATATTGGATATTTATGCATGCTAAAACACCATAATGTGATGAGGTCTCGGTCACACTTAAACTCTCATTTGGTTCGACCAAATTAAATATTAGGCCCAAAACGGACTTGGATCAAAATGGTATTTTGGTCTGTCCGAGCCTTCCATCCACAGCAATGTGGTGAGGAAGCTACCACTACCCAAGTGTGGTCTCACGAGTCGTGGCACACTTGGAATAGGGGAAAGCTGCACTATTGTTGTGAACAAAAAGACTGCGCTCGCTGTTTTCCTGTCTCACGAGTCGTGGGGGGCGACAGTTTGAGGCATGATTTGGTTGATGGGTCGGGCCCAACACTGAGTAACATGGTTCGCTTGGAGTCCTCGGGACCATGTGAATAGGTGAGGCAAAATATCTTGGGAATCTCATTGGATGAGAATGATATTGGATATCTACCACAAGGTCTTCTTCATGTGAATCGTAAAAGCGGGGCATGGAGATTACGCTTGTGGATCCCAAGCCCACTAGGAAATGGTTTTCCGAAACTCCGCTTGAGAGTGGCGGACTTTCGTATAAATAGTGGGAGGGTTAAAGACTAAAAGACCAAGTCTTCAACTTGAACAATAATATTACCATCATCTGCTAATTTCTGCTTTACATTTTTTAATAATGTAGATATGTCTAAGAACTCGTTAACCATGATTCTTGAGACTAACAAATTCAACGGAATGAACTACTCGGACTGGCTGAGAAACCTGAGGATTGTCCTCGGTTTCGAGAACCAAGGCTACGTCTTGGACGAGCCGCCACCGAGCGACTTACCGGAGGGGTCCACGCCTGAAGAACGTTTGACGTTCGAGAAATGGCATGAGGACAACCGGAAAGTACGCAGTATCATACTGGCTTCGATGTCTAACGACATCCAGAAGCAGTATGAGAGGCTGGACAACGTCTCCGCCATAATGCTCCGCATGAACGAGGTTTATGCGGTTCCGGATAGGCATATTAGATATGCCGCCACAAAAGCATTCTTTGGCACCAAGCTCGCTGAAGGAGCGTCTGTACAGAGTCATGGGGTCAAGATGCTCTCCCTAGTGGAGAAAATCGAGGACCTTAAAGCTAGGCTTAACAATGACACGTACATTGACGTGATCCTCCAGTCGCTTCCTCCATCCTATGACCCGTTTTGTTGTAAACTACAACATGAACGGACTTGAGAAGTCTATTCATGAGTTGATCAACATGCTGGTCCAATACGAGGCAACAACCCACAAGTCGGCACCGGCGGTATTGATAGAAGCGGCTTCGACCTCCAAGGCGAATGGCAAGAGGGCCGGACGCTAGAAGAGGAAGAAGGGCAAAGGGAAGACGGTTGTGGCCCCTGCTCACGCTCCGGGCGTCCCTGTTGCTCCGGTTGGACCGAGCAAAGGGAAAGGGAAGGCCCGTGGTTCTCAGCGGTCTAAGGCAAATGATGTCTGCATGCATTGCCAAGGGAAAGGGCATTGGAAGATGGAGTGCCCACAACTCCTCTCCAACCCAGGTGTGTTTGTGGTTGAAGTTAATATGATTACTAATTCTGCTTCATGGGTATTGGATACCAGGTGTGGTGCTCACATCTGCAGTGATCTGCAAGCACTGCAAAGAAGTAGAAGGCTAACCAAGGATGAGATGATCCTGAGGCTAGGCGATGGCAAGGCCGTTGCTGCGGAGGCCGTAGGATCACTAGAGTTAGCCATTAGTAGTCATGTTAGGATTGTTGTGAACGACTGTTTCTATGTACCTAGCATGATTAAAAACATTGTTTCCATCCCGGTCCTTGATAAGGAGGGATATGAATTTACCATCAATAAAAACGGTTTTTTCATTATCAAAGATGGTATTTCTCATTTGCTTGTTACATTGGTCAACAGTCTGTACATACTTCAACAGTCTAATTGGATTATGACTGCAGAACACAAACGAAAACGTGATGACCATAAAACGCACAGATATGGCATGCGAGGTTAGGTCATATCTCTAAAGATAGGATAAGAAGGTTGGTGGACTCAAAGAGTCTAGAAATAGACGATTTGGACAACCTACCCACCTGCGAATCCTGTCTAAAGGGAAAGATGACCAAGAAACCCTTTGTTGGACAAAGTACGCTAGCCAGTGGTCTGTTGGATTTGATCCATACAGATGTCTGTGGTCCACTAAATACTCAGGCTAGAGGTGGGTACTCGTACTTCATAACCTTTACCGATGATCACTCACGGTATGGTTATGTTTACCTGATGAGGTACAAATCTGAAGCCTTTGGAAGGTTTAAAGAATACAGACTTGAAGTAGAGAACCAAACCGGTCGAAAGATCAAAGTCCTTCGGTCGGACCGAGGTGGAGAGTATTTGAGTGGTGAGTTTACTGATTATCTAAAAGAGAATGGGATTCTCTCATCAGTAGACCCCTCCTGGAACACCGCAGCTTAATGGTGTGTCTGAAAGGAGGAATCGGACCCTGTTGGACATGGTCCGATCCATGATGAGTTTTACCGAACTCCCCCTTTCCTTCTGGGGATACGCTCTTAAGACGGCGGCCAAAGTTTTGAACTTGGCCCATCTAAAAGGGTATCCCAGACGCCATATGAGATATGGCATGGCAAGCCTGCCTCCTACAAATACTTGAAAGTGTGGGGTTGCCCCGCATATGTCAAGAGATTAGTGGGAGATAAACTGGACTCGAGGTCTAGTTTATGCAGGTTCATCGGCTATCCGAAAGAAACTGCGGGGTATTATTTCTATGATCCCTCCGAGCAAAAGGTTTTTGTCTCGCAAAACGCAGTGTTCTTGGAAAAAGGTTTTCCGTCGGATAGTCGACACGATGAGGTACTCCTTGAGGAATCAAGTGAGGTACCCCATGAGGCGGCAGTGACATCTGAGCCAGTGGTTCCCACTGATATTGTTCCAGTCCTCCGTAGGTCGGCCAGAGTATCCCATGCACCTGATAGGTATGGATTTATGGGTCTGACCGGTCAGTTGGATAATGATCCAAAGACGTACGGAGAAGCGATGTCGGACATCGATTCAGACAAGTGGCTTGAGGCCATGAAATCCGAGATGGACTGGATGGGTACAAACAAGGTTTGGACCCTAGCAGATCCACCAAAAGGGGTTAAACCCGAAGCTGGAACATACATTTTGATGAAGTCATACGGGGATATGATTTCATCAAGAACGAGTCCGATCCTTGTGTATACAAGAAGATCAGTGGGAGCTCAGTTGCGTTTCTGGTGCTTTACGTGGATGACATCTTGCTCATTGGGAATGATGCTAAGATGTTGGGTACCACTAAAGCTTGGCTGTCAATGCAATTCTCCATGAAGGATATGGGCGAGGCATCCTACATCATTGGCATCAAGATCTACAGGGATAGATCTAGAAGGATGTTAGGAATGGCCCAGTCCTCGTACATTGAGAAAGTCTTGAAGAGATTCAAGATGGAGAACTCAAAACGAGGATTCCTTCCTATCAGGCATGGAATTAAGTTATCCAAGAAGCAGTCTCCTAAGACTGATGAGGAGCTTAAAAGGATGTTGGACATCCCCTATGCTTCAGCCGTAGGCAGCATACAGTATGTTGTTCAATGCACTAGACCTGATGTAGCTTTCGCTTTGAGCGTAACAAGTCGATATCAGTCGTGTGCGGGGAGGCACACTGGAGTGCAGTTAAGACTATCCTGAAGTACCTAAAAAGGACTAAGGACGTGTTCTTGATCTACGGCGGTGGAGAGTTGATACTGGAAGGCTATAGCGACACTAGCTTCCAGTCGGATGACGAAGATGCCATGTCTCAATTTGGTTTTGTATTTAGACTAAATGGTGGCGTGGTTACTTGAAAAAGGTTCCAAGCAGGCTACCACGGCGGACTCCACCATACAGTTTTGAATACATAGCGGCTTTGGAAGCAGCTAAGGAGTGGTTTGGTTGATGAGCTACATCCAAGGGTTGGATGTAGTACCTAGCATCGCTAAGCCTGTAATTATCTGTTATGATAACAACGGGACGATAGCGCTAGCAAAGGAACCGAGATCTCATCACGATCCAAGCATATTCTTAGACGCTACCATCTCTTAGAGAGATGGATAGCAGGGGTGACGTTCGGTTGGACCGAGTCAGCTCCGCAGAAAACATAGCAGATCCACTTACTAAGCCCATGCCGCAAGTTGCCCATACTCACCATCTGAATAAGAGGTTCGAGGTCAATGGGTGATTGGCTTTAGGTCAAGTGGGAGATTGTTGGAATAGGTGACCAGAAAGCCAATAGGTTTGGCAATTTGTAACCTATCCGACAACTTGATGTGAATGTAATATTATTATGTGATAAATAAGATGAGTATTCGTCACCAATGGTACCTTCTTTGTTGCGCTCATCTTACATTTTTTAAAATGGTGTTTAACTTATATCGCAACAAAGCCCACAGACCATGGATAACAACTCGTGCAGTTGGGCCACGCATTGGATGGTGGTCATGAAACCAACTGATTAAGAGTTGGGTCTGAAACGTTCCAAGTCGAGGACCTCGAGACAGGGCATCAAGAGTCCTATTGAGACTTGCGTCAAGAGTCATGTTCATTGGATGAGTGCCGTGTTTCATCGGCGACAGGCGTGGGACGCCTACACGATCTTGATGGGTTGGTCGACTGGGGTCGAGCCGACTGGACTGACTCGCGGGGATCATCATATGGAAGCCTTGGAGGCTTGGTCGGTATGATTGGTTTTCCCCGGTTCCGATAGTACGGGAGTAATCCTCAGACTTGAGGGATCATGGCAGTCGCGTGCACAGGACGGTTGTATCTTGGATCTGGCAAGAGGTAATCATTTTGTAAGATGATTATCATAAGCCTTGTCCAGTGCAGTCGGAATGTGTAGCGAGGACGGTGGATTCCAAGAAGAGGATCCGTCCCCTGTCAGTATGTGACAGAGGTATCTCCTATGCACTCGGAGACACGTTCATGCTGTTTGAAGCTGTGGCCACAGTGGTTGGTCGAACAGGGAATGGTTTCCTGTGTCGACGCAATGAAGCATACGTGGTCTCGATTATTAAGCATAGATGCCTAGTCAAGGATGGGAACCGACGCCCAATTCCATACCCTAGACTAAGGCCGAGAGACGGTAGACGGAAGGATCGTACCCGTACGGAATCGGCGCCTAAATGTTCACGCCAATTCACCTAGTCTCTAGTGCCATGGACCGTTGCTAGACGGCCACCCATGGTAACGGGCCCTTGTGGGACACGGGCCCAAGTCTAGCTGAGGGTGAACCTAAAGGGTCACACACAAATCACCGAGGAGGTTGAGAGATTGACTTGGAGTCAATCTCGAAGGATAAAATAAGTAATTGGATTACTTGTAGGGAAAGTCCATTGGATGGACGGGCCGATATTGTATCGGCTTTCATTTAATCGGTAAATTAGATTTTCGATAAAATATGGAAAGTTGAGACGTTGAGACGTTGGATCTTTTAATTGGATTGAAAGATCAACGGGAATAATTTAAGTGGACATTAAATTGGATTTAATATTGGGTTCGTCGTAATTGAATTACGATAAAACCCGGTCCGTTAAATTATACCGGAGAGGAGAAATAATTCCTAATTTGGAATGGGAAGAAGTTGGACTTCTTTCCTTAATCAAACATGGCCGACATGCTCCCTTGGAGGAAGCAAAATTAGCCATGTTTCATGCTAGGTGGTATGTTGACTTATCTCTTTTGGAAAGAGACAAATCAACTCCAATCAAGCTCTTCCCTTTTGGTATGATTTGATCATACCATAAATTTTAGTAGGCTTGATTGAAGTATTGATGGTGATTGATTGGAATGAATCTAGACATCCTTGGATGAACCTAGACACATTCCAATAATCAAATTAATTATGTATATATATTAGAATATACAACACCAAGCATAAGTTATTCATTATTCATCTTTTTCTAGGAAAAAGAGAAGACAAAAATCCTCTCCTCTCTCTCAAAATTTCGTGCTCCCTCCCTCTCTTACACTTGTGTTCTTCACTTGATTTTGAATCAAGAAGAAGAACAAAGTAAGTTTAAGAGAACACTAATTCATAGTGTTCTTCTCTTAAACCGATTCCTTCCTAAACCCGTTCTTTTCTAGCAAGAAGAACGTGTGTTTCTTCCGGTGTGGTGTGGATCACCTTTGGAGAATCCATACGTTTGGATTTCGTGAGCATTCCGGAGAAGGAACAACGCTAGTAGCCGGGAGCATACGCTAAACAATCAAAGGTAACGGTTTATTACGCTTTGATTGATTTCATTTGTATATCTATGCCCTATGTGTTTAAATATATGTTTTAATATTTACACATCCTACATCGAACGCCCGGTTGAGCACCCAAGGGTACACCCCTTGGGATTCGCGTATTTTGAATTTGATTTAAATTCTAAGCAATTTCTCGCCTTTCTCGCTTCCGCTCGCGCTCCCGGGCGGATCCGCTTGTCCTTCAAGAGGATGTTGGAGCCTTGGTGTGTCTTCATATTTTTGCTGTCTCATTTCTCCTGCTTCACTCTTCTTCCCGAAGAGTTTTATCTCTTCCATTTTTCTCTTGAGAACTTGAAATAGATCAAAGTTTTCTTAAGATACCTAAAACACTTTCTACTTCATAGAAGTGTTGTTCTAGCTTCTACTCTCTTGAGTTTCTAGCATAGCTTAAAGAGACACAAGTTGATACTTTGTGTGGACTTGCTAGAGAGAACATTCTTTTACTTTTGTGTGAACAAGCAAACAACCTTGTTGGATGAGAGCTTTTGAAGTTAGGACACTTCACTCTTTAAAAAAGGTACAAATTCTTTGACTTGACACATTAGTTGGTGTACAAGTGCACGAATAGCCTGGTTGACATAGGATTTGATCCCTTATATGCTTTTATTTACCAATTATGTAGCTTTTTAAGTCTCGAGCTTGTACCAGTTCCTTTAGTGCAGTATCGCCGCACGTACTAATGTTGGGTTCTTATCCTGACACTATACAATCTCCCACCCGATATGTGTATGAAGTCTGAGTACATATTCCTAAATCTGGCGATCCCTGGCCTCTCCAATTTGAAATGTGTGATCAATATGTACATGCAACTGTTGATTGAGGATATGCTACAATTGTGGCATGTGGGTGTGTGGACACACAACCTTGCCACGAACTAGGCATTCATGATGCATGCTAATATGTATCGTGAATGACCTCACCGTCTAGGGGATCATATCTGGATGGAGGGACTCGGGCATTATGGGTGTCGTGTTTATATAGATGACACACGAGCATTCCATCTACAGCACGGGAGGAAAGTGTTTTACTTTGACTTCCACTAAAAGCTGCTCCCCTAGGATCATCCTTACTAGAGGAACAAGAAATACTTCATTAGAAATCAGCAGAAGAGGAAGATTGCAAGGTCGAGGCTGACCAGAGATGAAATCCATCATCATGTGGGGCAGTAAATTACAATGGTTGAAGATTCATTAATACAATACTTGTACTTGTTGCCTTGGACTTTCTCTTTCCAAAATAATTTTTTATTCTAGCATTTCTAGTTCCTTTCTCTTTTGCTTGAAGAGGATCTAATATTGGTCTATCATCAAGTTGCTCGACAAAGTTATCTCTCACCAACTTACCCTTCATTGCTAAAGTTGAAACTAAATTTTCTTCTTAAAAACTCATCTAGAAGTTTGCTTCCATCTGCGAAAGCTATCAGGATAATACTTCTTGCTTCCTTATAACATTCACTTCTCATCACAAGGGCATAAGCCAATCTCTTTGCCCTATTAGTGTATATGACCCTTGCATCCCTGGTATCAACTCTTGTAAGCTCGCCTTCATCCAACACATAAATATACTTCTTCACATGCTTCGTCTGTTGAATGTGAATATAATGTTGAGTAATTTCATGAACATTTTTCAAAGGAAGAGCTACTCAAGCATGTGAACGAAGGATTCCCATCCAATTATCTTTCTTGCAACTGCACTCAACTTTCAAAGTATTTATATCAAGGAATAAAGTGTATACCATTTTATTCTGTTCTTGTTCACTAGATTGGTTAACTCGAATTCGTACTCCATATCTCCGAATGGAATTTATTTTCATGACAAAGCACCAGTTCCAATTATATAATCTTTCTCAACTCTTTGTACATGTATTTGTGTAAGTTTTGGCCACATGCTTCATGATCTTACTATCTTGAACAATAATTGTTCGCCTACTTTGGCTAGAGAAAAGAAAAATCTGCATTGGCTTCATTTCTACGCCATTTTCTAAACACTTTTCATATATAAGGACAAACTTATACAATTATAATTTTTGTGGAGATCTCCTTCAGTGCATGATTTGTACTCTCGCTTCTAGATGTTGATCTAACTCCACCATGAAAAAAAATCAAACTTGACAGCAGGGGATCATTTACCTCAAATCTTATATAGATTGTTTAGCCAATGATGATTGTGAGAATTAAACTTATTAACCATTTTATCCCGTGTCTCCTCAAACTCTTCCATCGCCTCGCAATGGTATAAACATTTGTTGAAAAAAATAAACAATAAAACTCCTGACTAGAGTTAAGACTATTCAAGTTGGATGGAGCATTTTTTTTATATATCCCACAAGCAAAGATGGTGATGATCATTAGGAAAAACATGCCCCCATTCTTGTAAACCGTGGCTTGATCTTGGTCAATAAATATTGACATAGAAGCTTTGCATTCCATTGATTCCCTAAAGTGTTAAAAGAGCCAATAGAATGAGTCTGTAATTTCATCCGTTAAAAGAACGAGTAAAATGCAAAAATTCCTGTGTTTTCGCAAAAAAACATAGAAAATCCCGTAATAAAAAAATAGACTAAATAATCCCTTGTAATATATATAATTCAACCCCCTCCCCCCAATCAATTCTAACGGAGTGTGGGGTTCACATGCGCACCTACAAATGTTAAAAAAAAAATTTCAATTTTCCACCTACTTTTGCATGTAAAAATGTTTAAATTAACCCTTGTTTCTAATAAATATATAACACAAGGCATTTAACGTCAACATTTGCAATTTGACTTTAGATAAATAACAGTAAATTGTAATTTTAAACTTTTATTACAATTTCTTAAAAATAAATTAAGTTTTAGTATTATGTATTTATAATAATTACATATTATTCATTAATATTATTATTTAGTTTTAAAACATTTGAATACAATATTATTTCAGAAAAATGAATAAATAAATTTATTTATATATAAAAAAGTACAAAAATTATATATTTATATAAATAAAAAATTTATTTTAAAATTATAACTATAATTTAGTATAATATATTTATGCATAGAGGTGACGACCTATATATATATATATACAAGGGATGGCCGTTGTCATCATCCACGTGGCTCTCCGTCGCCCGGAGAAGAAGAAGGGTTGTCTTGGGCGACAACGAGAAGGAGAATTGGGCGACGATCCTTTTTTTTTTTTTTTTTTGGGGGGGAGACGGTGACGTTGCCTAGATCTATGGGCTATATCGCCGTCGCCCAAATTAGAGGGCTACGACATTGTCACCCCTGTTCTGCTTCTCTAGGCGACAGCCGCCGTCGGTCGTCACCGTCATCGCCTATGTATGTATTATTTATGTATTTACTATTATTTCTTTTACACATAATGACATAAATATATTATTTTTTTATAAATTTATATAGTATAAAAATATAAATTCAAAATATTAATGTAGACATTTCTTCTTAATGAATTTATGATCTAATGGTTGTAATTATTCATCCTTTTTTTATTCTATATTATTTAAATATAATATTTAAATTTAAAAAGCTTAAAATCCGGACCCTCGCTTCTAAACATTTAAAATCTAATGATTGTAAGTAGTTGATCACATTCAATGGTTGTGATTCGTCAACCACAAATCAAACGGTTACGAGAAGTAGGGCATATTGGTCCAATCACTCAAAACTTAATGGCATTAGTGTATTTAACTGATAGGGGCGACTATACAACATTTTAGAAACTACGAGGGAGTATTTAGCCTATTTCCTTATCATAGGGGGTTTTTTGCTTTTTCGCAAAAGCAAAGGGGGGGGGGGGGTTTGCATTTTACCCTAATAAAAGAAACATCCAAACAATGTGTTTTGCTAGTGATGAGCAAACCAAGTCATATCGATTTGTTCTATAAGTTGTATCGAAGATCATCGTATTCCCAAAGCAATCATAATCAATTCTTGATTGATTATCTCTTTAGAATAAGTTGGTCATCCGACTTTCTTGATTGAATTGAATATCAAAGTAAAAGTCCGACTCTGTGTTTTCTTTACTTTAATCCTAACGAAGTTTTCAGCACCACCAGGTTCGATCAAGGCAGATTTCAACATGTTTGTGAAATTATAGTAATCTTTTGAACAATCAATGCTCCTTTCATAGTTTACTCCTTCTTTTGAACAAAAATAGAATTTTGACCTAATCATATTGGTCACATGATGACTTATTCCCATGATATATCTTCAATGGAATAAAGACAATCGTCATCTTTCTAATCACTATATAGACATACTATCCCCTTAATCCCTTCATTTTTAATATTAGAATTATGTGTATCTGCTAACAAAAAAATCTATTGATATATAAATTAATGCTAACAGAATAATACGCAACAAAATTAGTTCAAACCCCGACAACATTCTAACTGCAAATAAAACAAACATTTCACAGGAGCTATAAGGTTCCTTAACATGCCATATACAATTTATAATTAATGAAAAAATAAATAAATACCATAAATCCACTTTCTCCGTATACACAACATCAACTTGTGATAAATTAATTAAAGACACTTGAAGGAAAGTTCATATAATTTGTAAAAAAGTTCAAAAGAAACAAATTTCACCAAAAAAAAAAAAAAAGAAAAGAAAAGTATCAAACAATATGTGATCTTCACATGAAGCTAATTAAAATCAAAATCAGCTCAGTAGATCAAATCTTTAGGCGTAGAACATTCTCAAAAGCCATTACTAGCATAACATACCAAGAACTAGGTACACTTTAAATACAAGTTCAAACATTTTATGCATATTTAAAAATAGGGAGAATTATAATTAACTCCTTTAAGGTTTGGCATAATTACGGATACTTTATCGTTGTTTCATAAATTATAAATATTCCTCTGAGATTTGTTACTGTCTAACAAATAATACATTTCCATCCAAAATGATAGTCCATAATAAATTCGGGCTTATCGTAAAACAGGAAATCAAACTCATAAGTCCATATTAAATTTGGGTCTTATGTATTTTTATGAGTCAATCCAAAATAAATATAAATTTATTATTTTGGGTTGGCTAAATTAGGTCAGGTACATGTTCAAAATACAATCCATTAGAAAATTAGTCCATGTCAAAGTCCACGTTGATCAAGCCCAATGAAAATGAGCCCAAGTTGCTTAGCCTTACTCACGTCTATAAAAAGGGGCCCCCATCTCACATACATACATACAACATATAGCAAAAATCCAGCAACAGCAAGTCCAAAGCTTTCTGCAACGACAGAACTCTGCAACTACAAGGCCTTGATACAATATTTCAAGGTAACACGTGATTGCCTTCTATCAATCAGAGGGAGATTGCACATCGAATTCAAGAACAAGCTCTAAGCCCTTGAATCCATATCCATAGAGAAGAATCAGAGGGTTACTTTGAATTCAGAGATTGTAAACTATTTTTGTTCAAATTTATAGATCTTATTTTGTCCATATTTTTCTTGTCTTGTAATTATTTTTTTGCAGACACGAAATTTGTGTAAGTACTATGATATATAAATATATTTTTATCATTTGAGGCATCTTTTTTTTTTTTCTTTTGAAACTACAAGAAATTTAACAATTAACCATGGCTAATTATCATGGTTAATGATAATAGCTGTATGTAGCAAATAGTCATTGATCATGCACATACATCGATTTTATTTAATCGTGGTTAATAATAATCATTTATCATGATTTTACAATAGTCACTAAAATTATAGTCAATAGTAATTTTTTTTCTAGCGTTTGTTGTATTTCATAGAGATATTAAAGCTGGATTACAGAAATTAAAATTCAAATTCAAATGGTTCAAACTCTAAATTATAAATTGTCAGAAATTAAAATGCAAGTTATGTATATATATATATATATATATATATATTTGTTGAAGTTGGCCCAGGACTTAAAGAAGAAAAGCCCAACAGACCAGGACGGCCCAAAGACCAAAACCCGGCGGCCCACTTTGTGTCACCCGACCCGAACCGACCAACTCTCCTTATATACTCTCGAACCCTAACCCTAAGTCATTTCTTCTCTCCTTCTTTTCTTACTGTTGCACCGCTGTAATATTCCCCCTTTCCTCTTTCACCTCTCTCACCCTCCATCACCAGATATGGAGGAGATCTCTTTCCATAGATTTGCCTCCTTCCTTCGATGGAGTCAAAGGATTCCATACAAGTATGGATGGAAGATGACTATAAAAGGGACCTTCATCTTCTCTCTAAGATCACCGGAGTAAGTTTCTGTCTTCTTATAGTGTTCTTGAGATAACACCTTCTTCGTGAACCTCGTGCCTTCTCTTTGTGGGATTCATGTGGTGATTATAGTGATCGTTTGGCTGCCGGTATTGGTATACGGTGCAACCGGTCTGTTGAGTGCCGACTTCCTGTAGTCGCGTCCGCTCACAACTGGTTTGTGGCTCTCTGAGCCTGTTATAAATAGGATTTGTTCCTATTGTTGTTTATCATTGCTATCTTTCTTTTAATTTCTATTACTTTGTATTACCCCCAAATTATTGTATTTATAAGGGTCATCGAACTCGCTCCCCTTCTGTAATTTGTTGTTTTAGGATCTCAGTGATCCCTCTCGTGGTTCCACTTCTAGCAGTGGTATCAGAGCCGGTATTAACCGGTTCTGGGTCGAGCGCCGTAGTTCGGTAAACCTTTTCTAAACTCTGTTTCTATATTGCTATTGTGCATTTGTAGGTACATTGCTTAGTGTTCTGTTTCTTATTGGTAAATATCGTTATATATAACTCTGCTTAGTGCACCAGTTACTTTCCTCTGATCCCTCACTTGGCCGGGTCCCGTGAGACCGCCAGGTATCTGGTTGAGGCTCAGAGTTGATTATTTTGTGGTTACCATTGTTCCGATCTATAACTGTTGTTGCTTACTCTGTTTTGACATTATTACTGTGCACTACGAAAGTCTGTTTTTGGGTATTTTTGTGAAACTGTGTGATATCTCTTCAATCTATCGTTAGTTATAATTTGCTTCTTTTCTATGGTAAATCTGACTTTTCTATATGGAAACAAAAGATGAAAGGAATTCTTATACAACAAAAGGTTTTTAAGACTATAGATGGTAGACACCCAGAAACCGTCACTAAGGATAAGAAACTAGAAGATGATGAATTCGCCTATTCCTCCATAATACTGAACCTGTCTGATTCCGTTATTAGAAAAGTAGATAAACAAGAAACCGCTAAAGAACTATGAGATAGGCTAGAAGAACTGTATACCGAGACCTCACTTCCCATTAAACTTTTCCTACTAGAAAAATTCTTTAGATATAAGTTAGACATATCCAAGAACATAGATGAGAACATAGATGACTTCACCAAACTAGTCCAGGATATAATACTCACCGGAGACAAAATCATATATGATTACACTCCAATAGTTCTGTTGAATGCCATCCCTGATACCTATAGTGATGTAAAAGCAGCAATAAAATACGGTAGAGATAACGTTAATCTTGACACTGTTATTAACGGACTTTAAAGCAAGGAAATTGGACATCAGGACTAATAAGTCTAATCAACCCAGTAATGAGGTTAATGCGTAAGAGGAAGAACCAGTAATCGTAACTCAGATCACAAGTATAGGAAAAACAGCCGAGGCAGGAGTAGAAGTAGGAGTAAATCCCGGACCAGAGATAATAATCAAGATAATGTTAAAAATGAAATAAAGTGCTATAATTGTGGAATAAAAGGACACTACATTAAGGATTATAGGAAACCCAAGAAGGAAAACAGAGATAACTATAATAATAATAATAATTATTACCACAACAAGGAAAAATGCCAATTCTGTTAGCACTGATAATTCTGGAGATGTGTTTATGGTATGTGATATAAACAATGTGAATGATATGGGAATGCATAAGTTGTTGATCGATTCTGGTTGTACTTTTCATATGAGTCCTTTCAAGAATATGTTCTCAAACTTCCAATCTGGGAATTTCATTTTTTTTTCTATGGCAAATAAGAAAAAATGTGCAATCCAAGGTCTTGGTGACGTATGCTTAAATTTTGATAATGGCTATAAGCTTATTTTGAAAAACATGCGCTTTATACCTGATTTGAGCCATAATCTGAATTCATGTGCAGTTTTGGAAAAAGAGGGTTTTGAAGGCAGATGGGGTAAAGGCATTATGAAAATCAAGAAAGGGTCTTTAATTGTCTTTAAAGCTGAAAAACTGAGGAATCTTTATATATGTCATGTATCCTACGATATTCTTGTTGCATTTGATAAAAACCTCTCTATGGTATAAAAGACTTGGGCATATAAGTCTTAAGGGATTAGACCTTCTTAGTAAAGAAGGTGTTTTGCATGATAAGATTGAAAATCTGAAATTCTGTGATGATTGTGTTATGGGTAAACAACACAAAGTACACTTTCCTATTTCACCTTACCCTGCCCCCTCATCTTCTACATGCATCCTGGATTATGTTCATGCTGATGTTTGGGGTCCGTCTAACATACCCACTCATGGTGGGAATAGGTATTTTTTGTCTATAATTGATAATTTCTCCAGAAAGGTGTTTGTTTTCTTGTTGAAAAATAAATCTGATGTTTTTTATGCTTTCAAAAGTTGGAAAACATTTGTTGAAAACCTAACTGGCATAAAATTGAAAGCTTTGTGAACCGATAATGGTCTTGAATTATGCAATCAAAATTTTTTTGATCTGTGTGATCTATGTGGTATCAAACGGCATAAAACAAATCCCTATACCCCCTAGCAAAACGGTGTTGCTGAACGCATGAATAGAACTATTTTAGATCGAGTCAGATGCATGCTTGTAAGTTCTGGTCTGTCTAAATCTTTTTGGGGTGAAGTTGTATTAACTGCTGTGCATGTGATCAATAGATCACCATCTGTTCCTCTACATGGCAAAATTCCTGAATCTGTCTGGCTTAATAAGAACATTGATATTTCTTATCTACGTGTGTTTGGTTGTTCTGCTTTTTGTGCATCAACATTCTGATAAATTAGAACCTAGATCTCTGAAATGTGTTTTCATTGGGTACCCAGAAGGGGTTAAGGGATATAGGTTGTGGGTTAGATGTCAAACCGGCTTTAAAGTGTTAATCAATAGGAATGTGGTGTTCAATGAGGAAGAAATGTCATGCTTGTCTGAACAACAGAAAGAAAATGAATCAATATTCTTATAGCCTTACTTCAATCAGGTAGAGGGGAACTCGGAAGAAAACAAACAGGTAGAGGAAGATCCTGTATAAATTACACCTGATAATAGTGGTCCTGAAACAGATTTAGAGGACTACCAACTATCCAGAGATAGGCGTAAGCGATAAACTAGGATCCCTACCCGGCTTAAGGACTATCACATTGCTCTTCATACTGAATCTAGCGAACCCAGCACCTTCGAAGAAGCCCTAAAATCTGATAAGTCTAATAAATGGATTAGTGCTATGAACAAAGAAATGAAGTCTCTTAAGAATAATAAAACATGGGTTCTAGTTCCCAAACCTGCAAAATGCTCTATCATAGGTTGCAAATGGGTATACAAGATAAAACAAGAAGAGCATTCAACACGTTTCAAGGCTAGACTAGTTGCTAAAGGGTTTACACAGAAAAAAGGGATAGATTACACTGAATTTTTTTCCCCTGTGGTTAAATACACTACTGTTCGTATCCTACTTTCCCTATCTGCTCATTTTGACTGGGAACTCAAACAAATGGACGTTAAAACTGCTTTTCTACATGGTGATTTGGATGAAAACATTTATATGCATCAACCTATTGGATTCATTGATAAAACAAAGTCTGATCATGTATGCTTATTAAAGAAGTCTCTTTATGGTTTAAAGCAATCACCAAGACAGTGGAACAAGAAATTTGATATGTTCATGCATTCTCTTAACTATACTAGGAGCAACTATGATCATTGCCTTTATTTCAAGTATGATAATAAGATTCCTGTTTTCTTGGTCCTATACGTGGATGATATGCTAATTGCTAGTCCAAGCCTACAACATGTTAAAACCCTTCAGAATAATCTATGTAAGACTTTTATATGAAGGATCTAGGTGACGCCAAGAAAATACTAGGCATGACTATTGAAAGAAAAAGGAAAGATTTCACTATCTTCTTGAATCAGAGTTCATATATTACATCCATGCTTGCTAAATTCTCTATGTTTGATTCAAAACCATGTTCTGTCCCTTTGTCCTCACATTTTCAACTTAGTAAGGAACAAAGTCCAAAAAACGGAAAAAGAAAAAGAAAGAATGAAAAAAGTTCCTTATTCTAATGCTATTGATTCTATCATGTTTCTTATGGTATGTACTAGACCAGATATAGCTTATGCGATTAGTTGTCTCAGCAGGTACATGTCTAATGCTGGACCTCCTCACTGGGAGGCCCTTAAATGACTTGTAAGATATTTAAAAGGATCTTCAAATCGTGGTATTACTTTTTCAAAATGCATGAATGATGTTGAGTTGATTGGATATGTTGATTCGAATTATGCAAATGATAGGGACAGCCGTAAGTCGACTACTTCCTATGTTTTTACCTTATGTGGGTCTTGTATAAGTTGGAAATCCCAAGTACAACAGTGTTGGAATAGGTGACCAGAAAACCAATGGGTTTGGCAATTTGTAACCTATCCGACAACTTGATGTGAATGTAATATTATTATGTGATGAATAAGATGAGTGTTCGTCACCAATGGTACCTTCTTTGTTGTGCTCATCTTACATTTGTTAAAATGGTGTTTAACTTATATCGCAACAAAGCCCACAGACCATGGATAACAACTCGTGCAGTTGGGCCACGCATTGGATGGTGGTCATGAAACCAACTGATTAAGAGTTGGGTCTGAAACGTTCCAAGTCGAGGACCTCGAGACAGGGCATCGAGAGTCCTGTTGAGACTTGCGTCAAGAGTCGTGTTCATTGGATGAGTGCCGTGTTTCATCGGCGACAGGCGTGGGACGCCTACACGATCTTGATGGGTTGGTCGACTGGGTCGAGCCGACTGGACTGACTCGCGGGGATCATCATATGGAAGCCTTGGAGGCTTGGTCGGTATGATTGGTTTTCCCCGGTTCCGATAGTATGGGAGTAATCCTCAGACTTGAGGGATCATGGCAGTCGCGTGCACAGGACGGCTGTATCTTGGATCTGGCGAGAGGTAATCATTCTGTAAGATGATTATCATAAGCCTTGTCCAGTGCAGTCAGAATGTGTAGCGAGGACGGTGGATTCCAAGAAGAGGATCCGTCCCCTGTCAGTATGTGACAGAGGTATCTCCTATGCACTCGGAGACACATTCATGCTGTTTGAAGCTGTGGCCACAGTGGTTGGTCGAACAGGGAATGGTTTCCTGTGTCGACACAATGAAGCATACGCGGTCTCGAGTATTAAGCATAGATGCCTAGTCAAGGATGGGAACCGACGCCTAATTCCATACCCTAGACTAAGGCCGGGAGACGGTAGACGGAAGGATCGTACCCGTACGGAATCGGCGCCTAAATGTTCACGCCAATTCACCTAGTCTCTAGTGCCATGGACCGTTGCTAGACGGCCACCCATGGTAACGGGCCCTTGTGGGACACGGGCCCAAGTCTAGTTGAGGATGAACCTAAAGGGTCACACACAAATTACCGAGGAGGTTGAGAGATCGACTTGGAGTCAATCTCGAAAGATAAAATAAGTAATTGGATTACTTAAGGGAAAGTCCATTGGATGGACGGGCCGATATTGTATCGGGCTTTCATTTAATCGGTAAATTGGATTTTCGATTAAATATGGAAAGTTGAGATGTTGAGATGTTGGATCTTTTAATTGGATTAAAAGATCAACGGGAATAATTTAAGTGGATATTAAATTGGATTTAATATTGGGTTCGTCGTAATTGGATTACGATAAAACCCGGTCCGTTAAATTATACCCGAGAGGAGAAATAATTCCTAATTTGGAATAGGAAGAAGTTGGACTTCTTCCCTTAATTAAACATAGCCGACATGCTCCCTTGGAGGAAGCAAAATCAGCCATGTTTCATGCTAGGTGGTATGTTGACTTGTCTCTTTTGGAAAGACAAATCAACTCCAATCAAGCTCTTCCCTTTTGGTATGATTTGATCATACCATAATTTTTGGTAGGCTTGATTGAAGAATTGATGGTGATTGATTGGAATGAATCTAGACATCCTTGGATGAACCTAGACACATTCCAATAATCACATTAATTATGTATATATATTAGAATATACAACACCAAGCATAAGTGATTCATTATTCATCTTTTTCTAGAAAAAAGAGAAGACAAAAATCCTCTCTTCTCTCTCAAAATTTCGTGCTCCCTCCCTCTCTTACACTTGTGTTCTTCACTTGATTTTGAATCAAGAAGAAGAACAAAATAAGTTGAAGAGAACACTAATTCATAGTGTTCTTCTCTTAAACCGATTCCTTCCTAAACCCGTTCTTTTCTAGCAAGAAGAACGTGTGTTTCTTCCGGTGTGGTGTGGATCACCTTTGGAGAATCCATACGTTTGGATTTCGTGAGCATTCCGGAGAAGGAACAACGTTATTAGCCGGGAGCATACGCTAAACAATCAAAGGTAACGGTTTATTACGCTTTGATTGATTTCATTTGTATATCTATGCCCTATGTGTTTAAGTATATGTTTTAATATTTACACATCCTACATCGAACGCCCGGTTGAGCACCCAATGGTACACCCCTTGGGATTCGCGTATTTTGAATTTGATTTAAATTTACGCATTTTCTCGCCTTTCTCGCTTCCGCTCGCGCTCCCGGGCGGATCCGCTTGTGCTTCAAACAGATTGTGGCCCTGTCAACTACAGAGGTCGAGTACATCACTGCGACAGAAGCGTTCAAAGAAGCCTTATGGCTAGAAGGTTTGGCTAAAGAGATAGGTATTTTAAGTAAAAAGGTAATAGTATATTCTGACAGTCAATCTGCCATCCAGTTGTGTAAGAATCTTGTCTTTCATGATAGAACTAAACATATCGATGTCCGTTATCATTTTATCAGAGATATTGTGGGAAAAAGGCTTATTAATCTTGAAAAAATTGAGATGGAATCAAATCCGTCTGATATGGGAACCAAAAGCCTACCCACTGAAAAGTTTCACCATTGTTTAGATATTCTGAGGCTAATATAATGTTTTGTGACTTCCGCAGGTACCAATAGAAGAAAGAAGGACTAAGGCAGTGATAATATGCCCGAACCAGTTTTCTTTGGATCAGCCGTTCCCTTCAGTGCATCCTGGTCCAAGGTAGAGAATGTTGAAGTTGGCCCAGGACTTAAAGAAGAAAAGCCCAACAGACCAAGACAACCCAAAGACCAAAACCCAGTGGCCCACTTTGTGTCACCCGACCCGAACCGACCTACTCTCCTTATATACTCTCAAACCCTAACCCTAAGTCATTTCTTCTCTCCTTCTTTTCTTACTGTTGCGACGCTGTAATATTCCCCCTCTCCTCTTTCACCTCTCTCACCCTCCATCACCAGATATGGAGGAGATCTCTTTCCATAGATCTGTCTCCTTCCTTCGATGGAGTCAAAGGATTCCATCCAAGTATGGATGGAAGATGACTATAAAAGGGACCTTCATCTTCTCTCTAAGATCACCGGATTAAGTTTCTGTCTTCTTATAGTGTTCTTGAGATAACACCTTCTTCGTGAACCTCGTGCCTTCTCTCTGTGGGATTCCTGTGGTGGTTATAGTGGTCGTTTGGCTGCCGGTTTTGGTATACGATGCAACCGGTCTGTTGAGTACCGACTTCCTGTAGTCGCGTCCGCTCACAACTGATTCGTGGCTCTCTGAGCCTATTATAAATAGGATTTGTTCCTATTGTTGTTTATCATTGCTATCTTTCTTTTAATTTCTGTTACTTTGTATTACCCCCAAAATTATTGTATTTATAAGGGTCATCGAACCCGCTCCCCTTCTGTAATTTGTTGTTTAAGGATCTCAGTGATCCCTCTCGTGGTCTGTCCACTTCTAACAATATTCTTTGAAGTTGCAAAGTATTTTGAGTTTTCTAATTTTAGTATAAGTTATTAACTAATGAATTTCTTATAAATGTTTAGAAATAAAAATAGAAAATAATAAATTGATAAAAATATCATCATCAAGTTTGATAATTAAATATAAAAGGATATAAAAGTTTGATGATCGAATAAGAAAAGATGGAAGTTAATTGGCTAAAATAAAGACAAAATATTGATTGAAATTCATGTTAAATTTTTTAATGTTTAGTTTAATACTTAGCATAAAATGGATTTAGGGTATTTAATTTTTTGGTATTATTTATCAATGATTGATGATTGTTTTGTTATTATTTTATTTTTATTTAGTTACCAACAAAGCGACAGATTATTTAAGCATATGAATTTTTTAAAATTAGTAACAAATCATTAAGTGTATAAACTTTTCCAATTTAATTAACACCTCCAAGTTTTTCTTTTTGGAATTTAACCTAGTCAATTTCTATGTACAACACGCCACAAAAAATAAATTATTCCCTACATAATAAATCACCATGCATAGTTTACAGATCTTAATAAATCAATATTATCCATCATAATCAAACAAAATTATTATTAAAAATAAATAAATTTCGACCACCGTTAATTAATATTTTGCATGGTTTCAGCTATCGGAAAAAAATTGTTATATTTTTATTGTGGCTAATATTTCGGCCTCACTTGCAAAAATAACAGCTAACTTATCATTGCACAATTATAGTTAATTAGTATTTACTATACTTTTTCACTTTTAACTATAGTAATTATCCTTTATAAAAAGTCATATTCTTTCAGTGGTACAGTGATGTGTATCTATTTTCAAATTCACATAAATCTAAATAAAATACTTTCGATATTCGAAAATCCTAAAAGTAAAACTAAAACTAAAACGAGCATGTAAGCTAGCTTTGAGGTTAAAATTAATAAAGAATTGACAAATATGTGTTTATGATCCATTTTCGTACATCTGTACACGAAATCTTTTGAGAATCTAATTATTAGGTTCTGGTGAAATGTTTGATTGTACATAAAATAAATCTCAAATGTATGGACTTTTTATTTACCAAAAAAATTGCCAAAAACATGAAAAGCCAGCTAGTCCTTGACATTCAGATCGTGTTTGTTTGGTTGCGAACGATCTTCACCCGAACTCTCGTTGGTAATATCACAGGGATTAAATTGTTTTATTTTAAAAAATATAGAGAAATAAATTATTTTATTTTAAAAAATTAAAGGAGATAAATTGCTATTGTTTTTTCATATGGGTAAATTTACTCATTTGCAATATCAGATGGGCTTGCTTATTGCAATTTACTCTACTTTGTGCAAATGAGTAATTTATCCCTTGTGAGATTGTCAATGGAACAAATTACCCCCCTTATGAAGAAAAAGTTGCACTTTACCTCTCTGTATTTTAAATGAAATAATTTTACCTCCTTAAACAGGTAGATAAATTACTTCATTTTAAAGAACACAAAGAGGTGAATTTCTATTTCGTTTTTATAGTAATTTGTTCATTTACTATATTATAGGGGGTTATTTGCTTTTTTAAATATGTGTAGTTGAGAAAGTCATCAAAATTCAAGAAAGTGGGAGTCTTCATATTAGGATTTTGAATGTACCAAAGTAACGAGATTATTTATACGGTAAATGCTATATTTGATCTTTTAAATTTTCGTTAAGAATTACTTTCGTATCTCAAGTTTATTTCTTAACTTTAGTATTCCTAAACTTTAGTTTTTATCTCAATTTGGTCGCTTTGATCATTTTCCGGCGAAAATGTATCTGGATTTTTATTTTTTTAGGGTAAAATGATCAATTTAAGTTTAATTCCTCACTTTAGTCCCTTAACCTCAAGTTTGTAAAATTATAAAATTAGTCCTTTTTTTAAGCAAGAAACCAATTTTTTTTCATATTTATGTATGCTGAATATGATGTAATTATCTTGTGTGAATAATGAAATTTTTGAACTCTTGTAAACATAATAATACCATATTGCATAGCTTAAAATAAAATAGTCTCTCTTGTTTTCCTTTTCAGAAGTTACAGACGAAAATAAAATATGAATAAATTTTACAAGTAGATTTTTTAATACAAATTTAACGGCTAGATTTTGAATAAAAAGTTGGTCAAATGTACTTTATAACTAAATTATTTTATGAATTATATATATATATATAATTCATTCTAAGTGGTTCTTATAGAACTTCTTCGCTATAAAATGGAATTATATATATATTTAGAAAAATCTCTTAAATTAAATTATAATGTATCTTAAATCCACCAAAAAAATCTAGTTTAAAAGTATATTTCATGAACTTTCTATCCAAAATTCCAAACATTTAACAAATATTTTTTAGATTTAACTTTTGTACACTTATTTCTAACACTTACGATAAAAAAAAAAAGAAAAAAAAAGAAAAAATTACTCACTTAGATTCTTTTATATATTATTTTCAAATTAGATAATTAAGTTTAACAAAATCAATTCATAATTTTGATGTTTTTAACTACTAAAAATGAAAAAAAAAAAACCACTTATTTAAGTAATATGTCATTATTATGTTCACAATAGTTGAAAGTTTTCATTATTCACATAAGATAATTGAATCATATTCAGCATACAAAAATATAAAAGAGTTGTTTTTTGCTTAAAAACTGATTAATTTCATAACTTTACAAACTTAAGGGACTGACGTGAAACTTAAATTTGACTTGACAAGTTTACCCTCTAAAAAGTCAAAACACGATTAGATTTTCGTCGGAAAATGGTGAGAGGAACCAAACTATGACATAAACTAAAGTTTAAAGATGCTAAAGTCAAGAAATGAATTTGGGGAGCTAAAGTGATTCAAAACAAAAACTTAAGGGACCAAATATAGCATTTATTTTTAATTATATTTTGAGCGAATTTGCATAGAATAATTTCAATTTTGGTCTCTTAAATAACTAATTCAATTTTACTATCCGTCGTTCAAGTCATATCAAACTAAAGATTTTGGTATTATAGAGGTTTGTGTGCCAAAGCAACTCTCAGAGTTAGTAAATGAGATGCGAAGGGAGAAAAGATAGGAGAGATGGGAAAAAAAAAAAAAAAGAAAAAAACGAAAGAAATGAGAAGGTCATGACTCTAAGGCCATCTTTACTTATTTGGTTAGGATTAGGGAGTGATTGACAAAAGTGTGATTAAAACTCGGATTAGAGAGTGTAGGATTGTTTATTATGTTATTTACTTGTATTTTTACATTTGAGATTAAATAATGATTAGCTTTGACTTTATTGTAGGCATATAATGAAATTTATGTGAATTTATCATTATACTCTTGTACCAAACAAGATGTGAAATGACATGTTGAGTGTAAAACACTCCTACACCCCCACTTGTACTGCATTTCTTCTTTATTGTAAGGCTTCCATTTTTCCACCATTGGAGGAGCTTCCTCACCCTTTCTTCAGCAAAACAAAGTTAGCTTCCTTCGTCCTTCACTCCCCACACTCAATACACAAAACCAACCCGCTGTTAAACATAGGGAGTGCATAAGAACAGTGAAAGAAAGAGCACAACAGTGAAGGGCTTCACCACGGCAAGAAACATCGAGATAATGACCTCGCAATTCTTAAACAGAACACGATAAAATTTTCCGAAAACAAACAGGTACCTTCCAACACTGACGAGGCACCAAACCGCTTTCACCAATTTTTGAGAGTAAGATGGTATGAGGATAGTGTGCGGCCAAGATGTTGAAGGAGCAAACCAAGGAAGAACATCAATAATGGAGGAAGGAAGAAATCCTTTGGTCAAAAATTTGCTGCATGTCTTGTCTAATCAATAGGTGGGTTGCTTTGTAAATAATGAGAAATATGTGGGCAATATAGGTATATGTTTATTAAAGTTGAGGTCAAAATGGGATTTGTAAAAATTGTCCAGACAAGTGGACATTTCGGATTAGTTAATTTGGGGGGGGGGGGGGGGGATTTCAATCAGACAACAAACCTGAAAAGTCACGGGCTTGCAGGATTAACATCGGGCCATGCAAAAATAAAGTAAACAAGTAAAAAGATAGGATTAGCCATTTAATCATGGCTTTTCATGGCAAGTAAAGATGGCCTAAGGTTACAGGTTATAAAACCCCATCAACAATTCAATTGACAAAGATGAGGCCACATGACTTACTCTAAAGTCATGGGTTCAAACACTACAAGAAAATAGAATATTAGCGACAAAAAAATCAAGTGACAATTCTAATATTGTCACTAATTTATATATATTTAGTGACAAGAACATTTATTTTGTCACAATAATGAATTTTATGATTTTAATAATTACTATTATTTTATAAAAATTGTTATTAGTGACAAAAAGATGTTCACAAAGTTGTCCCTAAATACAATTAGTGACTCATGTATAGCGACAACCTAGTGACGATAAATAATTGTTGTCACTATATTGTGTTGTCACTGTAGATGAGTCAGTAATTGTATTTAATGATAACTTTTTACACAATTTTTATCACTAATAATTATATAATGACAAGATAAAAAAATATTGTCACGTAATATATATTTTTAGTGACAACTTTAAAATTGTCATTTAATATTTTGTCACTAATATCATATTTTCTTGTAGTGAAACCTCACCAACGCGTAGGATGTTGTTCTACTTAATAATAAGTGTAGTTCTACTTTAATAGTAAGTGTTGATTAGATACAGTCAACTGACATGGTAATTAATATATATGATTGTTATAGTTGTCATTGTTAGATATAAATATTTGATATGAATTGTTATAATTTATTTATTAAAAAATAATAATAGTTTATCGCTTTCATTTTTTTTTTATTTGATTATTGCTTTCACTTCAACAAAAACAAAGATTTGCAAAATATAGAAAAACCATCCGCTTTTAAAAGAAACATAACGGTAATTAGGACCAAAATTCAGTAATTTACAAACATTAGTGACCAAAATTAATATGGCTTGAAGACGGGTACTACAATTAAATTTGTGCATAGTTAAGCCTTAAGGGAATTAAATTCAGTATAGGTACACTCTTTAGAATTATAGTTGTAATTACAAGTACACCTATTATTCAATAGCAAAAATTTACAATAAAACCGCCTCAAGGGCGTACCAAGTTTGTTTTTTTTTTTTCAATAAAATTGCATTAAACTCATTATTTTTTGGGACCACATTACAAGTGAAGAATACTTCACCAGTTTTTATATAAATCGTTTTTCTGAATTAGGTAATAGCATCCTTCACAAAAATAGGCGAAGAATTAGTGATATTTCACAAGTGGGGTAAATTTATAGAGAAATATCATTTATGTTAGAATTGAAATATTTCACGGAATTGGTCACATAGACTCACCGTGACGTGTGCTTCCTAATTAACCTACACAAACTTTGGCATGTTTTTGTCCCATTGGGCGCCCATTTTGTCCCAAGTTCGGACAATGGACATTCCCATCTCATCATTTGAATCCCAAAATTGATATTTTTCTAAAAATTAGTCGTCGTGCCACACTCTTGTTGTATGTATATAAAACAATATTATATATATTTAAAATTATTATAAATAATATATATATAAATATAAACCAACAAATTACATATCAAAAAAAAAAAAGAAAGAAAGAAAATGAAAAAAAAAACTTAGGGTATTATTGGCATACCAAAAAATTGGTGTTCATGGTGTCATAAATTATCATTTGTGAGTGAGAAAAGACTTTTTTTCTATATTAGTATAGATAATATTGCATACTTTAAAATTATTTTAAATAAGGATATTATATATATATATAAACTAACACATTACATGTCAAAAAGAAAGAAAAAAAGAAAGAAAAAAAAGAAAGAAAGAAAGAAAATGAAAAAAACTAATTTTTGAGTATTATCAGCTCACCAAAAAATTGGTGCCACAATTTCATAAATCGTTATTTGTGAGTGAGAAATGACTTTTCTTCTTATATTAGTTTAGATAAAGTAGACTTCAATATTGTTAGTATATGAGCGGTTAAAGATGATATGGACCATTTGGAATATATATAAATGATTATGTTAATACAAATATTTAAGGGCATAATTAGTATTTTAAAATTCAGTGCTACAGTGCCACAAATCATCAGTTGTGTATGAGATGTAATTTTCTTTTTTATATTAGTATATATATATACTAGAAATTGTGGCACGCAGTACCTGAGCGTATAATTTTTAGTAATGTTTTTTATTTTATTGAAACTCATAATTTATTATTGTATATTAAAATTTATCACTTCTTTACAACCTCATATACAAAAACTCTCTAATAACTTTTTTCTAATGCATTAATTATCAATATATATTTTACTCAAATTAATTTAACAATCAAAACTTTGTACAATATTTGGTATATTGATGGCAATTATTATATATACATGCAACACAAATACTAATTAATAATATGTTATTTCTATTTCAATTAATAATAAACTTAAACAAAATGGGAGTAAGTTTAATTTTTGAGTACATGTAATTGTATGTAATTATTTTTCTAAATGAACTTAATTGAATAGTTAATTCAATTATATGAGTTGGGAAGTTAAAGGGAATTTTTGGTATTATAATAATTTGGTGTTGTGGTATCAAAACTACTACTTTGTGTCTATAGTATAGATAATAGTATAGAAGATAAACCAATATATTACATTTCAAAAAAAAAAAAGAAAAAAGAAAAAAAAACTAACTTAGGGGCATTATCGGTATAACCAAACAATTGGTGTCGCGGTGTCATAAACCCCCATTTGTGAGTGAGAAAGGTCTTTTCTTTATATATTAGTATAGATATATATATTTCAACCACATGTGTGATCATCCCACGTTAAAAGTGAAACTGAATATGTTCGGTGCTAGAGCAAAATACACTAGAAAAAAAAATTAATATTAGCTACATTTTTAATGACCATGACTAAAAATCATGATAAATAACTATTATTAACTGCGGTTAAATAAAAATCGATGCAAAAACTAACTTTTCCACCATGAAAAATCTATTTGCCACGGCTTTTAGCCGTGGTAAAAACATTTGCCATGACTTTTAGCCACGGCAAATGTTTTAGCCACCCTCGCAAAAACCACGGCCGACATCCGTTGTGTGATCGTGGTCAATGACTATTCGCTACGATTATTTAATATTAACCATGGTAATTAACCATAATTAAATGCCATATTTTTTTATAGTGATAGTTAAACCTTAAACCCCTATCACAAGTCTGCTCTAATGTTTGGGGCCCTTTTTCATTCACAAAAACATATTTTAAGATCCAACTCGTTTAGTATTAGATTAACAACTTGCTGGTTGTTTATTTCGTAACCAAAAAAAATAAAAAGTACCTATTGTATGTCCAATAACTGTATATTATCATTTCAAATTTTCTCATATAATTCCTCAACTGATTTAAACCACTAAAATATACCTTTTCCTATTAATTTTTCAGTGTACCTTTCGGAAAAAACTATATATATTTCAGTAGCCAATAATTTGTACTGCATTTCTGCTGTACGTTGAGAAGAAATCATCAAGAGTAGTGTCCATTGATGGTCCTTACTCCTTAGCCACGTGCGCGTCGGGAGACATGTTGTATCTTAAGACAAACCCTTGCCTCTTTTGGGGGGAAAAAATGTATAATCGCACAAAATAAGGGATGCATCATTTTTGGTCTTGTGGTTGTTAAACAATCAAATTTAGTCCTACAAATTAACTTTCGTTTTGAAAATTAGTCGTGCCGTTAAAAATAAATGACAAATATCACACGGACGTCATGTATTTGAATTATGCATGACTTCAGAATTAGATTTTATAATAAGAAAAAAGTACTGAATGAAAAATTAAAAGAAAACCGCCAAATTTTTCTATATAAACTCCGATCATTGAGAGAAAACATTGTTCAAACTTTCACAAATCACAAAATTGAACTGAATTTAAGCATTGGAAGCATAATTCAATCACGATTTCTGAAATAAGATGTGTATTCTTACTTGAAATCTAGAATAAACCATGATGTTAATATTGTTACTCGCTTGCCTGGTGGAAGCTGCACAAACCAAAGTTATAGTAAGTTTTTCTTTTGGTCAAATAGCATAATACCTCCTGTGTTTTGAAAACTCAGCTTGAAAGCAAAAAAGTATTTTTCTCCACCTCTTTTTATGTATCTATCTATTTAACTTTTCATAAATATATAAAATATATATATATATATATATCTAAGATTTATATAATTTTTTATTTTGCGCAGTTGAAACATCAGTATCATCCATTTAATTTTCCATCAGCATTTCATATTTCCCAAAATTGCATGCGCATTTTAACTTGCAACTCATCCACGTCACTATTAACGGGGTTTGGATCTTTTATTTTGCATGAACATATTTTATCTTGTATCTATTTCACTATTAACGAGTTTTGATCTTTTTTTTCTCAATAAATATTAATTAATTATTTTATGTGTTTCATGTTGTTTTTATACGCACGCACTAAAAACAAATATGATTTTTGGCTAAGGTTAATTACTATAGTCAAAAAAAAAAAAAAAATTGGGGCGAATATAAATTATATAACCACAACTTCGCAACGGTTATTATCCGTTATTTTTGTAAGTATGATCAAACTATTAGCCATGTCCAAAACCATGGACATGGCAAATATTGATTAGTCATCTAAAAGTTTAAGTTTTTGCAATGATTTGGTTGGATCGTGGTTAAGTATTAATTTACCATGATTTTTCATTTGTGGTAATTTATAATGTAACAAAAAGTTCATTTTTATAGTGACATTCACTGTATATTCCTACTGGTAGCAATTTGCTTTATTTCTGCATCTGGAAAAGTTTCGTCCATCCTTGTATAGACCGTATATATAGGACAAATTTAAATGAACATTTTTAAAATAATGTTATTAAGGTATTTGAAATATTAATGCACAAAGGAACGATTGGACTATAGTAGAGGGAAGTCAATATTCTATTGGTTTGTGTTATGCGATTTTTCTTTTATTAATGCTTTTGCAGATCGTAAGAGTTTTTATATGGGATTTTGTATTGCGAATTTTATTTTATATTTGATATATATATGTATTATGCATATAAAAATTATGTTATTTATTTTATTTAAAAATGACTTTATAAATATGATGTGTATATATCAATGGAACAAAAAATACAGTAGTACTAAAATTAAGCTTGTTAGAGCTGTTGAACTTCGGCAACATGAAAATTTCCAATCTTAAATAAAAAAAGAGAGAAATTTCATTTTTGTTACCATACCATAGGGAATATTATAAAGTATGGTATCATGCTTCACAAATTAGTACCATATAAACTACCCCATTTGTAAAGTTAGTACTTCCACTAACCCTACTTTGACCACGAGTATTTCATATGACATTTGGGCGCCAAAAACTCAGCCTTAACGGCTACGTTATACTAACTTTGCAAACGACCTCATTATATAGACCCAATTATTCTATTTTAATTGGAAAAGTATGGTTTCAACTTTGCAATACCCCTATAGCACTACAAGAAAATGACTCAATAGTAACAAAAAAAAAAGCGTCAAATTAATTAGTAAGTAAAATTCTCGTTGCTAATTTATATTATTTAATATAAAAACTTTACTTGTTAATATATTTAGTAATCAAAATTTACTTACTAACGAATTTAGCAACGAATTGTTTAAAATATATACTAAATAGTGTAGATTAGCAACGAAAAATTTACTTGTTTATTAGCTGGACGCTAGCTAATTTTAGCATCAATTTTTTTTCATAGCTATTTACATTTTCTTGTAGTGTAGTATCACATAAAAAATAGGGAGAATTACATGTACATCCCGTAATTTATGATCTGTTTACACAAACCACCGGTGTCTTTTGAATAATTACATATACACTTATTAGAAACGTCAACATCCCTTTCACAAACCACCCCTACTTTTTAGCAAATTACACTTACACACCCCAAAAATATCGACATTACTACACAAATTACTGTTGTGTTTTGACTGTCAGAGGTGACATCTGTAATTATACAAAAGGCAGAGGTTAAAGAGGGTGTAAATGTAATTATCCCTAAAGAAATATAATTTTCAGAACATACCTAGGTATGATCATTAAGCTTAGTACTGAAATTAAGTGACGAAAGTTTGAAGAAACACCCCCCTCCCCACCCCACCCCACCCCACCCCCCACACAGTTGATGCAGGACAAGACAATGGTTGAGACCTTAAATTTATTTAGCTTAACCTACAAGTTTAGTTTTCATCAATTATCATACAAAAATCTTACAATATTACTAGCCTGTAAAAATCTCATTGATGATACCCTCCAAAATGGCGTCTCCAATCTCCATAGAAATCTCCTCTTTCTGCTGCTCAGAATCACTGCTCCATTCTTCCGCAGAACCCAACAAATCACAGCGCAGCAGATGAACTACATTGGTTTCGTCCACTGGATTTTGGCTCCATTCCCATACACTCTCACACACAAGTTTCCAAAGCTCATCAGCTCCCAAGATTTTCTTCAGCTGCTCTCTCAACTTCTTGGGGTCTCTTCTCCTATGCTTCTCGATCACTTCCCTCACACAATCAACCACAAGCTGCTTCGTTTGCTGCAACGCCCTCTTGTTTATAATGTACTGATCATAAGAATTCGACCCCACGAGTTCCTCCAGTTCCTCCGTCGCCGCCGCCGGCTGGTTTGATTTGTATTCAGATACTGAGGTTGAGCATTCCCCTTGGAACGTTGTCTTCGAGTTGTAGTCCTCTGTGAAATGTTTGTTTCAGTTTCTTCTTAAATTTTTGGTCCGAATGGGATTGAAAAACGTTGCAGATGTGTTCCCGTGCACTAATCATGTCGGTCAAATCTATCAGTTTTTCGGACCACATCTGCAATGTTTTTTTAATACTGTGGAATTGAAAATGTTCATCGGCCAAAGTGTGTGACCGAAAGTGCAATTATGCCAAGGTATTCTGGTGTAAGTGAAGATTTTTTGAGGAATGGATGACTTACCTTCATCTGATTCTGTTTCTTCAAGAACAGAAACTGGGCTGAGGTGGTTATCTCTATGTTCAATGGATCTCCATTTGGTCTCGTTGTCTGCATCAGCCTGTTAGCTTCAATAACGTCGAAACGTGAATCAGTTGCACAAAAATGTGAACAATCTAGCTATATATGACATGAACAAGATTCAACTCTACCTCTTCTTCTGAGAAAAGATTGCCATTTTCCGGGGGCCGACGTCGTCCAATATCCTCCTCTTCGCTCTCTGAGCAAGAATCAGACAGATTTGTGTCATCCTCGACTTCTTCTGCGCCTCCATGATTGTCTGTCGGAATACCTTTTCTATGCCGTCTTCCACGGTTCTTGATCTTGTGATTGTTATGCAACAGAAGCCTGCCGAGCAGTGCTCTAACAAAGACTGAGCAGTTTGAGACGTCGGCCTGTCGCCGTTTCTTCGGCCCGCAACACGCTGATCTCTTAGCATTATTAAGAGCTGTGGCCCTGAAATAATAGCCTCTTTCAAGAAGGTAAACCTCCAAGGCGAATGGCTCTTGCTGCTCCTGGAGAAAGTCTGCTAGCAATTTTGGCATGATGTTTGGAGCTGGAAATGAGCTGAGTTTGAAGTGGGTGTGAAGGGCATAAATGTGGGGATTTTAAATAAGGAGATAAGGAGTTGTGTTTGCTGTAGTGTGCAATAAATGCAGAGATAATGGATTTATGTTCGGTTTGGGACCGAATAAGAGCATAAGGTTGGAGAGTCTAAAGCCCGGAGACATAAATTTGAGGGGATGGGCATTCAGTCATAGACAGATTACAATGTTTGAAGTTGTTGGCCTTTCAAATATGATAAAAGTATGAGATGCAAAATCACGGGGTTTGTGGTATCACTTGCTCTCACAAATGCACCTTTATAAATTTGAGGGAGTGCGTGTGTGTTCTCTACTGAAAAATGCATTTTTTGGTTCTGTAATTTTGATGGTAGCAATTTAACTTTTTTTTTTTCTTTGTTCCTATTGAAGTTGGCATTTTTTCAGTAGAAATTGGATCAAATGTTCTACTATTTTAAAAAGGAAAATTACACTCCCATTCTTTGAGATTTGGTGTGATTACACGTACATATGATATGGTTTGAAAAATTACATGTTGTACCCTTGAGGGTTTATTTGTTTATAATAAATAGGTCACTCCGTTTGTCAAAATTTACCGAATTTATTGATATTAATTATAAAAAAAATTACTGAATGAAGAAATTGATATTTGTCTTTGATTGACTTATTACTGATTTACTGTAAGTCAAACAATTTTTTTTCTGACTACACTACCCTTCTAATGGTGAAGTATACATTCTCACATGCATTAACATGTGAAGGCGTATAAAGGTAGTTTGGTCATAAAAAAAAAATTGTTTGACCTATAATAAGTCAGCAATAAGTCAATCGATGGTAAATTCAATTTTTCTGCTCATATAAATAAATTCGGTGAATTTTGACTAATGAAATGACCTATTTGTTGGATAGACGCAAATCTTATGGGTACTAAATGTAATTTTTTAAACTACAGCAATTTTACACATAATTATATCAAATTTTAGGAACTAGAGTCTGATTATACCTTTTTAAACTTATTGTGCTTAATTGCGAAATTAAAATCAGAGTGGATTAAAAGTACCATTGCACCAAAGTTTTTTTGATAATAAGCGATGAACTATTAATTTAAAAATACAATAATGTTTCTAAAACGATCAATTACAATATTCAATGCACGATATAATAAAAGAATAACATATTCACATCTATCAACACTAATCAAAAGAATAATACAAACATCCTGTAAATTAAACAACTCTCTGCCATTGCACCAAAGTTACAAAACAGAAAAATGCATCTTCCCTGTGTTCGCTTGGCCTAGTGCATTGGAGTATGTAGACACGAGGTTTTGATTGTGCTACAGTTAAAACGTGAGATTTGAAATGCTCAAACATTTGAGCTAAACTACTTAATATATAGTAATTATTCATGATAAAAATTATCCACGCATCACATATTAGAATCATTTATTGACATCAGAATTGAGGTCATAGTTTGAATTCTAAAAAGGGTAAATTACAATTACTTTTCTTAAAATTTGGTATAATTATAAATACTTTTTTATTGTCTGAAAAATTACAACTACCCTTTGAGCTTTGTAACCGTCTAACAAATAATTCATTTTCATCTATTTTTATGGATGAACTGATCAAAATGCCCTTATGCACTGAATTATTTTTTATGTAATTCTTAAAAAAAAATTGAACTATAATGCGGAGGGAGAAATTTCTTAAGTTTTTTTTTTTACACAGAGGAGCAATAATGCAATTTGCATCGACTGAATTTTCTATAATCTTAATAAAAAAGTTTAAGGGCAAAATGGTCAATTTCAGTCATTTAGTTAAAAATTACAGACCTCAGGAGGTATTTGTAACTTTTCAAACAACAAGGGGTATATATAATTCTGTCAAATCTTAAAGGAAGTGGTAGTAATTTATCCTTCACAAAATGTGTAATTGATGGAGAGCCACTTGGTCATGATGATTATTGTCTTTGTGACATGGTTAATCGTGAACTTCATAACAAAAATTAACACATGGATAAAAGTAAATTTGTGTTTGGAGTTAAGTGAAAGACTTGAAATTTGAGTTTATATTATACCAAACAAAATATTTTATTTAGTTCTTTCTTAGGCCTATCACCTAATCATTCATAAATGATTACTTTCTCTTAGCCTGCGCAATCTTGAGGTAAAAGTAACTAATATTTTTAAAACTAATAAATGAATAGAAGTTGTGCTGCAACATCAGTTTGCTGGATCTATAAACAAGTAACTAATAGAAGTTGTGCTGCAACATCAGTTTGCTCTCTGTCTCTCATGATTTTCACCTCAAACAGTTCTTATCCCACGTTAGAAATTAAACTAACCTAATCATGTCCACGGTGCGAGCGAAGAGTTAAACGTCTCCCAATAAGTGTGCACTACAAGAAACAACGCAAATAGCAATGACTTATATTCCTTGCAAAATAGTGAAATTCGTCATTAGTGTAGATTAGTAACGAATTTAGTAAGAATTTTACTTGCGAATTAGCAGAACGTGGATTTTAGCATCATTATGACTCTAAAATTTCAAACCATTGCTCATTGATAGAATTTATGTTGAAATTCAACTCGTTTTTCACTGGACCTAGGGAAAATAGCATTTTTTGTCCCATATGTTAGGGCCTTTTTCAATTTAGTCTTGTTTGTTACGATTTTTTCACATTGTACCTCATAAGTTAAAATTTTCTCAATTTTAGTCCTCACGTTCATTTTTTATTTAATAATTAACGAGCCGTTAGCTGTCTCATGTGCATTTCCATTCATTTTTCATTAATTATTGGACGAAAAATACACGTAAAGACTAAAATTAGAAATTTCAATTTATAGGATGCAACGTAGGAAAATGGCAATAAATTAAATTAAATTAAAAAAATCTGAAATATGGGACCATAAATATAATTTCCCCCTGAACCTGTTACTTGTTGGTGTATTCTCTCTCTCCTCTGCCACACGAACGCAATCTTTGCGTTGTCACAAATAGTCCCATAATTGTTTTGTCTTCTTCTAAAGCTACCCATTATCCTCATCAAACATATAACATGCCACTGTTACGCCGATGGACTCATTCCAATCTAATCATTATATATTCCTATATATACTATATTAATCTTTCTGCCTTCGAATTCTAATGGCTCATTTTAAGCTTTCCAACCAACCTTAATCTAAGTAATTAACAAACAAACATTAAAGACAATGACGCGTAGTTCATTAGGTGAAGTTGAAGCCCCGTACTTCTTAATTAGAATATGTTTTGTTAGAGAAAAAAGTGAAAGTAAAAAGATGATGTATAAGAAAAAAATTAGTTTTGGTTTGGGGAAGAGATGGAGGAGAAGTAAAATCAGATGTATATGAAACTTTTTCGGAGTCTAGTTTTATTTCTGTCCGAAATTGGGCGAAAAGTGGAAGTATAAGCCTAAAAGGACAAAAAATAAATAAATAAATACATATTTTAATTTCATTTACTCTATTTCATATATTTGAGGCATTGGTAGTATATTTTATTCTATTTAAATTGAATAGTTTAGAATAAATGAACAATATTCGTTTTTGATAAATATTTTTTATTAAAAAAACATATTATTGTTCTTGTTCGATAAATATATTTATTAATAAGGATTTTAAATCTTTGTTATACTAAAATTATGTTTGTATAATACTAGTTTATTTTCTACTACAAAATGAAAAAAAAGGGTTAAACGATAAAATTACAAAAATTAGTCTTTTCTTGTTAATTTATTTTTCTCGTACCAAATAAGGGGAAGTATTTGAGATTTACTCCTCTTTCAATCATACCAAACAACATGAAGGAAAACTATTATTCTTTTCCTCCCTCTCCTCTTTCACATTTTCTCTCATTGAACCAAACGAACCCTTAAGGTTATGGGTTTGAACCCCATTCGTGAGCGTGAAATGTTGATTTACTTGATAGTAGGTTTAATTAGTTATACTTTATAGCAGGTGATTAGCAAGATTGTTATTGTTGTTAATAAGTTATTAAATATAAGATATTTGATATGAATGACCGTGATTGATTTATTTAAAATAAAAACTAACTATCGTTTCTCTTAAAAAAAAAAAAAATTACACACAAAAACACATTAAAATATAATTAGTTGGGAAAATACTAGCAATTCCATGTGTATAGACCTCAAACCTCGTTTCCATACGCACCTCCACCAATTATTTATTTATTTCAAGTTACCCAAAAAAAAAATATCTACAGCTTAAATAATTATTTTTTTATATTATAATTAAGTAACTAAAACTTAAAAATTACAAGAATTCAATACTATCTACCATGGTCGAATAAAATAATGTAAATACTTAAGTATTGATTACTGTTAATAAATATTTGTCATGATTTTAACAATGATTAAAACATATGATTTTTAGTTAGGGTTAATTGCAATTTTTGTCCTGTAATTATAGGTATTTGGCGTTTTGGTCCTTTAAGTTTCTAGGGTAGCAAAATAGTCCTTTAACTCTTAAGTTAATTGAAATTTTCGTCCTGTAATTATAAGTATTAGGCGTTTTGGTCCTTTAAGTTTCTAGGGTAGCAAAATAATCCTTTAACTTTTCAATTTTCGCGTTTTTCGTCCTCTGGTTACTAGATTTTTTAAAACTTGCTGGAATAATGGCACGCGGTGAGGTTGATTGTCTTCTTGAGTGATACCACATTCAGGCATTGCCCCTTCTTCCGGCGAGTTTAAAAGCCTCACGTGTGAATCGCGTGCCATTATTCCGGCGAGTTTTGAAAAATCCGGCGACTAGAGGACGAAAATCGCGAAAATTAAAAAAGTTAAAAGACTATTTTGCTACCCTATAAACTTAAAGGACCAAAATGCCAAATGCCTATAATTACAGGACGAAAATTGCAATTAACTCTTTTTAGTTATATATGACTAATATTTTGATCTCACCTGCAGAAACAACAATAAATAGCATTTGTGCCGCCATAGCCAATTAGTATTTGCAACGATTTTTGTTCTTAAGTATGGAGTTTATTATGACAAATGTTATATTTATTTTAGTGCGATCAGTGGAAAATGTTGGTTCAGATTGAATTTGGCAGCATCAAAATTAATTCCTCGACGAGTAAATTATACTTGTCGTACTATTAATTTTTTCTCCACCAATTTATATTTTTTTTAAAAAGTAACCAATCATACGAAAATATCACCAAAATTGCTATATAATTAATTAATTGATTGCCACCAATAAATATTTAATTTGCTGTGATCTTAGTAATGGACAAGGAATTATTGATGTAAACATGGTCGTTGATTTAACTTGTTTGTAGTGGGACAAATTGGCTACCTTAATTTGCTACAACAAATTTAATTATGTCAGTGGGGAAGAATTAAGAAGATTCGAGGCATGGAAAAGTCGCCTTGGATTTTCTATTTTCTTGTCTTGTTGTATTTTTTATTTTAATTAATATATATTAATTATGTGTATAAATATTTTAATAAAATAAATAATATAAACACATAACGTGTATATATTAATTGAGAATAAAAAATAAAATATAATTTAAAATAAAAAATTCAATAAATATGGCAAGCTACCAAATATTTGACTTGGAGAAGTTAGGCAGCAACAACTATTAAGCAATATTTACGCAATTATTGGTAGGGCAGAGGCTGTTTGTCCAGCGAGCATCAACCGGCAATATTCAAATAATTTTCATTCAGGGGATTGCTGAGATATCAAAAAATAAATAGATAAATAAATGCAGTATGATCAAATATTTTAATTATTTATCATTTCGAGTTGATTAAAATAGATGATTAGAACACTAGAAAAAAATTAACTTTTAACCATGTCTAATTGCCATGGTTAAAAATAAATAGTCGTAGTGAATAGTCATTCACCATGATCATACAACGGTTATTGATTGTGGTATTTGCAAGTGTGGCTAAAACATTTGCCATGGTTAAAAGCCATGGCAAAAATATTTGCTATGGCTCATAACCATAGCAAAAAGAGTTTTCATAGTGGATAATTTAGGTTTTTGCAACGGTTTTTATTTAACCATAATTAATAATAATTATTTACCATAATTTTAGTCCGTAGCCAATAAATTTATAGCTAATAATGAATTTTCTTCTAGTGGAACAACATCACCACATTCGATGGTTTTTCATGTATCGTTACAACAAGGGTAGATTATGGTGATGTTACTTGAAATTAGGTTTAAATGGACACATATTTTTACACTTTTGTAAAATTATAGGTATGCCTTCTTAGGGAGTATTAGTGTAAGGCTTGATTGTATTTTTAATTCTATAATTATAATTATTTGACATTTTAATCCTTTAAGTTATTAGAGTTGTAATTTGGTCCCTTACATTTTTTTACTTTCGCAATTTAAGGACAATGTGGGCTAGAAAGTAGCATATACAAATCATGTACTTATTAAAAATTGGTATTGATGGCATAGCAAGAGTAGGCTTTGTTTGTGTCCACGACGTGCTCTTATTTTTGACATCAGCCTACTTTTGCCACGTCATAAGAAAAATCAACCAATAGCCTTATTTTTCTCAATAATCAATGACTTGCACATGTCACCTTCCGATCAACTTTGAAACTTTCGACCGACTTTGTCCTTAAATCAAGAAAATAAAAAATATAAAGGACCAAATTACAACTCTAACGATTTAATGGACTAAAATGTCAAATGACTATAATTACAAGATTGAAAATGCAATCAAACTATTAGTGTAATGGTTCTCAAAGAGTTCGTGTAAACTTTTGTTAGTGAATAGGGGTTATTTATAATTTTGTAAAAGATATGGGGTTTTCGTGTATTTGGATCTAAACTCATGGAGGGCTAATGTAATTTACCATTACAAAAAAAATCATCATGATGAATTGTTATGACCAAAAGTAAACACCAGGTGAATCAACAATGGTTTTGCAACGGTTGTAGACCATGATTTCATCAAGGAGAAAATAAACATTAGTCATAACTAAAAATTATAACAAGTGTTTTGAGCAAAGCCAAAAACCACAATAATAATCTCATCATAGTTAAGATCATGACAAATGTTGATTAATTATAGTCAAAACTTAAGTTAAAGAATAATTTGTTTGACCGTATGTAGTTGATTGTATTAATTTGCAATAATTTTTTAAGAGTAGTCATTTATAATGTAAGGAATAATGAATTTTTCTATAGAAAAATTTAATTTACTTTTCATAAACTGTCTTCTTTAATAGATGATTTTTCAAGAAATTATGATTTGTATCATTTTATGTTAATTCATTTTTGAGAGCTTAGAATGGCATAGAAATAAACACTAAAAATAAAAAAGTAAATTTTCGCTACACTATAAATGACAACAGTAAAAAGTCGTGGTAAATCAATATTATTAATTATAATTAAATAAAATCAATGTAGAAACTTAAATATTTGTCATGATTAATCAATATTTGCCATGGGTTTTAGCCATAGCCAAAATATTTATCATGATTTTGGCTATGGTTAATATTTTGGCCACATTTGCAGAAACAACGTTTAACGTCCGTTGCAAAATTATGATTAATTTTGTATCACCATGAAGATGGCAATAGTAATTAATCAAAATTTTCTTCTTCTTCTTCTTCTTCTTCTTATTATTATTATTATTATTATTATTATTATTATTTCTGTAGTGAATCCTCTGGGTTTTTAATTAGGTGTTGGAAAGTGAAAGAAGAAAAGAACAGTCAATTTCTTCTCAAATTTCTATTCGATGAAATAGACAAAACTTATTTGTCTTTCCTGGCAAAGTTTCCAAAACATTCTACAGGCTAATGTTGCCCGTTTGTCAGCTAAGTTCCAATCCATCTTTAACTGTGTCATGCTCTAAGGGTTACTACTTATGATGCCTCCATGGAAATAAAATTATTCACCTTTCTTCATCCAGATAGCAATATAAATGGAAATTTAATAACCAAGTTGACGTAAATGTAAATATTGATCAAAAAGTAAAAAATAACAAAAGAGGTAAATTACATTTTCATCGTTTGACATCAGATTCAATTATACAAATACTCATTATCTTTTGCAAAATTACAAGTACACCCCCTCAATGTAATATACCTTAGAGATGCAATTAGATTATAACTACAACATCGTGGAGTGTACTTATAGCCTTGCAAATAGCATGAGAGGTTATGTAATTAAACATATTCTTAGGACGCGTTGACGATGTAATCTTCCCTAACAAAAATGAGAACTACTTCGTACAATGTATATGGGGTTTAATGCAATTTACGTGTGATATTGCAAATGAGCAAATTATCCCTAATGACTGTAAGGAGGTAAATTATTTCAGTTTAAAAAACACAGGGTCTATATTGCTTTATTGTAAAAAACAATCATCGGTAAATTACTATTTTTTTTTTTCATAGGAGGTAATTTGCTCATTTGCAATATCACAGGGGATTGCTAGCATTTTTCCAAATATATATATATATATAAATGCCATTTATCTTCAAATTTATTCTTGCATGAAACAATGGTTATAAAGTGTTACATAACCACATCATCTAAAAGTTTAAACTATCAGAAATGATATCATTTAATATTAATATCTTAACGGGCTCTTCTCACGTGCAAACCCTGTATGTACTGAATCCTTTCTTCTATAAATAGCCCGTAATGAGATTTGACTCCAAAATTTCTTGTTTGGCCCGAGTCCAATACCATGTCAAACAACCAGCTCTCTAGCGGCAACTTTCAGCGCCAGTGGACCTTAGGTTTTTGCAACCGACGTGGTCGTTCCCTCACCGGGGACTAAAACCCATAATCTGATTGGTATTTGTGGCCAACCCAGAGATAAATAATAAATTTTGGTACAACATTCCCTGAGCATGTAAAAAATGTTCATAAATGAGAGGTTAGACAGCAGGTTTAGATAGGCCATATTATGGGCATGAGAGGTGCTTCACAGGGCAGGCCATGCCCAGAAATGTGGTCCAATTCCATCAACTACGCACATAACTTTACTGATCAAAACTAGTCTGTACTTGAATTGCTATAAAGTTCAGATATATCTGCAGGTGCAGTGCCATTACAGAAATCATAAAAAATAAGCCCATGAAAGTTACTTCACAACACACAACATACAGACAGAGTTGTTGGTAGCAGCTGGTGATAGGCTTTACAACTATCATCATGTGGTTTCCTCTTTTTATTATTTATTTATTAATTTATGGGATGTTATATTTTTAATTGGTTTTACTGTTTTGGAATTTTTGTTCACAGCTAATGCTGTTTTTTTTTTTCTTTTTTTTTTTTTAAATTTTTTTTTTTTTTAAAATTTTGTTGTCTTATTATTATAAATTGTGACGCTTTGGATTCCGACATGATATGGTCACTAAGTCAAAGACGACTCCTTAACATCTGTATGGAACAATACTCTATATCATTCCACAAAGTCCAAATCTCTTCACCACTCCCTCATTTATGTTTTTCATTCCGCATTAGCTCCTCATCTTTTAAATGCACTGTAAAAATTCCCCATCTTCTAATAATGTATCGTTTAAGTTTCTGATAGTTAAATCCAATAAAATTTAACTTATAATGAATGAAATATCTATATCTATATCTATATCTAAAAAAAAGTATGATAGGAATTTTGATTTCTTTCTTTTTTTATCGGATTAAATTAGCCTTATAATATTATTTTTTTAAGGATAAAAATATAAAATAATATACTTATTGATTCCTATTAATTACTTTTCACATTATATATATTTAGGAAAAAATACAAGAGAGTGTGATATTGTAAATGTGCAAAGTACCCTCTTATGAAAATAAATAGCAATTTACTCCCTTGTATTTTTTAAAATAAAGCAATTTACCCCCTGTGTTTTTCAAAATGAAGCAATTTACCTTCCTAGGTAGGGACGTAAATTGCTACATTTTGGAAAATACGGGGTAAATTGCTATTTTTTTTTTCATAGGGGGTAATTTGCTCATTTGCAATATTACAGGGGGTAAGTTGCATTAAACTTTATATATTTACCCTTATTAATTACTTTCACATTATCTATCGTTATTCTTATTAATTACTTTTCACATTATACTTTTCATAGAATATTAGATTGTAAATTTCTGCGTACAATAATTAATTTTGTAATAGTTGTTAATTATTTAGATAGTTGAATTGAAATAAAATTAAAATAAATATAAACTATAATAAAGAGTTCCATTCATTATACAGAATTTTATATTTAACTAATAAAATAAAATTAGTTAAAAATCTTAGGGTTAATTACATTGACCTTCCCTGATACTATGAGAATATACAAATTCCCCCCTATTAGTATGAAAATTACAAATTGCCCCCTTTGGCTAATAGGTGTTCATCAAATTTAACACTATGTACTTAAATGACCATTCTGCCCTCATTTATAAAACTAAAAATAATTCAATAAACTTGAAAATAATAGTGCACGAAAATATCTTCAAGTTTTTTCTTTTTTCAAAATATAAGCTTTATTTTTTTATTAAATAATATAATTTCAACAAGATTTGCAAGCTTTGATGAATGTTAGGAATATAAATTAATATCACAACCTACACATACATAATATGTGATTAACAATATGTTATAAAATAATATACTAATTAAAGTTACAAGTATACACCATTTTTAACTTTAAAAATAACAAATTACCCCTAAGCGGTATTTAAGTCATAAAAAATAGAGTTATTCAGGTTGAGGGTATTATAGGAAGTTTAGACCAATTTTTTTATGACATCAGCAAAATTTATTAAGTTGACTAACAGAAGGGGCAATTTGTAAGGTGAATATATTTGAAAGGGAAGTCTATGTAATTTTCATAGTACGAGGGGAGAATTCTAAATTAAAACTCTTAATCTTAATCATCATTTGATCATAGACTAACTTTTATTTTAAAGTATAAGTACAGATTTGTACATACAAGATATCTATTTTCTATATTAGATTATATTGATATTTATACCACGAGACTTATGAAATATTCAAAAAGTTTCTTGAAATAGATTTTTCTAATACCCAAAAATATAATAACTATCATGTACTAAATAATAGAAAATGAGGGGTACTTGGGCTTTCTTTTAATGATAATATAGTTTAAATATAATACCAATGGTACTTTCTATGTTCTAAATTCTTCTATTAAAGTTAGCAATGTGGTTTCAGTCTATCGTAACATTTTGATTATATTAGATTTTTAAATAAAATCAATTCGTTTGAAACTAGACTTCAAGAGCATTTTAGTCATAGGTGATAATCATATAAAGTACCTCCTATGAGATAATTGTGCTTGTCTAAATTAATATTTTTATAATTGGGGAGATAATATGATACTTCTCTAATTTTTGACACTAATTAAATATTGTCCATCTACTATAATTCAAAAGTACAAATTAAGATGAATTTATAGAAAAAAATAAAAAAAATATAAATTTTAACTCTTTAAAGCTTTGCTACTAAATAAAAAAGAACTACTGGTTAAATAAGTAAATAAATATATATTAAATTATAATATTATTTGAATATATACACCTTTCAATTCTATTTATTCAATTAATTATTCATGATATATTTATTTACGTGAATAGTACTATAGTTATTGTAATATAAACTTAAATTTGTAAAAGTACATATTCATACTAACGAGCCGAATAGAGTAAATAATTTTAAATTTTTTTATTGTAATTTTTAAGTATTCAGATTAAGAAAAAGACATAAAAGTAAGAAAGATAATTCTTTTATACTATTACATGTTCTTTTCATATTTTTCTTAATTAGACTAATCAAATCATATATGGTCCTCTAGAAAATGTAAAAAGGATAAATGATATAAGAAAAGAGAGACTTAAAATAATTAATAATTTATTTTTGTCTTTTTCTAATATACTTTTTCTTCTGGTGTATTTGTAATTTGATTTTGTCATATTTCATTATGAAAATTCAAAAAAAAAAACATAGATAATATTTTTCTAAATTATTACATAATAGCTATAATTTTATATGGCAATAAAATAATATTATGGATGTCTAATTAAAAGTGTAATTAGACCAATAATTGGACTCTTAAATATTTAATAAATTGAATTTTTTATCATTAAAAATTTAAAATTGAAGTAATTATTTTTGTATCATCTAAGTTAAAAAATTTAATACTTGTTATTCCACTTTAAATCGTTTCATAGATGTTTTAATCAATTTAGGACTTTGTTATAGAATCTCTTTAGAAAACATGATGAATAAAATAATTTTTTCATAATGAAGCTATTATTAGAACATTATGTTATATATAAATTTAAATATAGTTAATTTAAGGAGTAAAAACATAAAAGAAAAAAAAGGAAATGACTAATTAATATATTTTTTCTTTTCAAAATTTGCACAACCCAAAAAGATTAAAATATTATTTCATAAGTGAAACAAGTTTAGAATGATCACAATTTCAATGAAAATAAAGATCAATTAGAAATAAGGATTTTTATGCTTATTCCATAATACAATATTAATTGTATTTTCTTATTATGCTTTATTTTAATTAGAGCTAATTAATAAGATGAAAGATCTAAATGTTTATTTTTATTGTTTGTTCCTCTAATGTGATCATCAATGTAAAACAATATTTATTGAGAGTATAAGAGCCTTACTAAAAAATTATAGATAACAAACATTAAACAACAATTCAAAAGTAACAAGTAAAAAAAAATATATATATATATATATATATATTATTCTACTTTGATATATTTATATATCGTAAATGATGGACATACTTAAATTTTTGTATGCATTACTTCTCCATTTGAAAATATCAATCACTATATATTTTTTATTTATCAGTTTTAGTAATTGTATATCCTACACACACATACATTTAGTGTGTTTTAATCTTTTTGTGTATTTGTTATGTATGTATATGATTATCTTGACCCAAATTTACTTATATAAATGTGATTTACTTATTCTAAAAAAGATGCATACATTGCAAGCAGAACAAATATAATTATAATATTAAATAATAATTAGAGTGGAGAAAAAAATGTTTATCTTTTTAACTATGTTCTTTTACTTTGTAACAATAACAATGTTTATTTATAAAGTACCTATTAAATTTAGTTAATATATTCTTATTATAAATTTATTTTATTATTGCAATGTAATAATTTATTGAGATAATACGAATCACATGTAACGCACGTGCTTCTGACTAGTTAGATTAAAAGGGTGAATTAATTAGTGGGCTTGGTATATTAAATAGGATTTAATATAAAGTCCATTCGACCTTGGGACTATTTAATTTAGAACTAAATATGCCCATCCCATAAAGCCCATCAAAATGGATGGACGAGATTTGATCTAGAGATTGATGAGATGAAGGGCCATGATTAATTTGACTTAATCAAAGCCTAATTTCACTAGGATTTGACTAGGTCAAAATTCTAGTAACAGTGTGCCTCTTTAGAAGAGGTTGAGTAGGAATAGGAAAATATGTTTCCTATACATATTCAAACACACACACACACACACACACACACACACACACACACTTACACACCCCTACTAATCTCTACATTTTCATCTCACAACTCTCTCTCTTAATTTTCATCCACCTTTCTTCTCTTCTCCATGATTTTACTTTTGTTCTTCTTGATTTATTCATGTTGAACATAAGAGACGTCGATAGCATTAATCGATAGGGTGTATCGATGTCTCTTCTCCCCTAAACGATATCTTGCTAGCAGGGGACTTCGTTGCTTTTCGATGTAGCGTGTGGATGATTTAGAGGTTCTCTAGTTTGAGATCTTGGTGCAAAATGGGGAACAATACATGTAGCCGAATGAAGATGGTTACGAGAGGTAACGTCCTCTTTTACGTTTTTTGTTCTAAATTCTATGGCCTCCATGTGTTTGATTGAACATGAGATACACCAAACACCCGGGAGAATCAAGGACACACCCCTTGATCCGTTTACATATGTACAACGCATGCTTTAAATTCCAGTTAATTTATGCTTTGCAATTTATTCCGTTCTCCCATTTTTTTGGCTTGTTTTTAAAAACTGTTTTTCCTGAATTATTTTTATGATATTTTCTGCATTTTTCTGAACCCGTTGACTTAAGATATTTATTTTTTGAGATTTAAAATTTTCTAAAATAAACATTGCTTTGTTGATGAGAAAAGGGTTTCCTAACAAGATTTAATTGTTGCAATGGTTGAACCAATGGTCAAAATTCAAGTGTAAAATTTTGCATTTTTATGATGTGGGACATCATGGTTGTTTTATAGCATGAGCATGTGTAGATCTTGACATGTATTAATATTGCAGAAATGGTGGATTTTGGGATTCTTGAATATGTGGCAGTATTCTTGAATCAATGACTTTTGTGTTTCAGGAAATTAAGTGCAAGAAAATCTTAAAACATGAAAAACGGTGGCGGCTAGCAGGGAGGCCGCACAACACACAGCAGGCGCGCGCCTGCGCGCGTGCGGGCGAGGGCTTGTGAACGCAGGCGTGCATACTGTGCCTGTGTGTGCGCGCGACGAGGGCAAGGGCGAGGGCCCGTGCGCACGCAGGCACGCGTCTTGTGCGGGCTGCGCGCCTGGCCGACAGTGCTGGATTATTTTTTGATTTTTTGTTATTTTTGTGCGTTTTCAGAAAATCTGATTTTTCTGTATTATTTTGGGAATTTTTCTGAACTAATTAACTTGGGGCATTTTAGTTTTGGTTGAAATTGGTTATATCCTAGAATTGATATTGCCTTGTTAATTATGGAAAAGGATTTTCCAACAAAAATCGTTGTGCATAGGTTGCATCCAATGTTTGGTGTGAATATTTTACATGTAATTTCTACACTTATTTTATGGTATGAGATATCATATATGTATGTGTAGCATGCTTTACGTGTGATGTGTATTTATGTTTTTTGCGTTAATTGGATTAACAAATGATGATCACAAAGCCCCTAGACCGCATGTATGGTCTATTTAAATTTATTTTTTTTGGGTTGTGGCGTGCGTGCCTCTTTGCATCTTCTTACCTCTCTCGTTTTTGCCTTGGAATAATAAGGCTTTCTCTCTCCCTCCTAATGTACTCCCCCCAACTGCTGATTGGGGTTTCTTATTTTTATGATGTAATGAGAGTAGAATTAGTGATGAGGTTTTATTTTTGTAAAGAAAAGATGCAAGAGGAGACAAACCCAAGGTGTTGGAGGCCCATGGACGAGGCCATCTGGTGGCCCACAGAGGATCCATGGAGAAGAGGCCCGGTGTAGGCCCACGATGGAGAGTCCAAGGAGATGAAGAGGACTTACAAGTCCTATTGCATGTAATGGGTTATTAAAATCTTGTAATAGCGTAGGGCCTACCCTTAGATTGACCATAGATTCACTGCGGGCTTAGTGGGTCGCATAGGTTTGGGCTTGTGATCATCCTACAGGGGCGTGCTAGGTTTTATTTTGCATGCTATGCTTTTATATGCTTTGAGTATTCTATATGCTTTATGTATGTTTACATTTATGCTTGGAATATTTCTGCTATTACACATGCAAAACACTTAATATGTGATGAGGTCTCATTCCATTAAAGATTAATAAATTGGAAGGTTCGATGAATCTAGAAATAAACGATTCGAATTGACAAAATTTACAAGTCTTTTCTGAAGAAGAAAGTCCGAAAGCTCTTTTGGACAAAGTAGGCTTGCCGAATAGTCTATTGGAAGGAATTCAATATGACAACTGTAGGTTACTGAATACACAAAACCATAAGGGGGTTCAAAAGTCTGAGGTTCCCAAAGGAGGTTTCGGAGTCAGACTTTAGGTGCTGAACCATAAATGGTCGCAAAATTAAACCTGTTTTGATAGGATCGAAAAGGCCGTGTATTTAGTGGGAACTCTTGAGCATCCAGTTGAGAATAAAATTCTCAATGAAACGTTTCCTGTAAAGGCCAAGTATGACAGTCTCTGATAAAAGGAACGATTGAGCCTCGTTGGACGGAGGTCGATCGAAGTTTCACCAAATTACCTTAGCCGGTGTAGACGTAGACTAAGAAATTGCCAACGTAAGGAACGTGGCACTTTGCTAGGAGTCACACACAAGGTGCCATGGTTTGACAAGCTTGTGTCCCGACAAAGTCCTTGAACATGTAGGAGGATCCTACATACGTCGAAGGACTAGTGGGAGACAAATTAGACTCAGTGTATGATTTGTACAGGTTTATGGCAGAATAATGCTAACATTGCATATAATCGCATTTCTTACTTAAACTGATCATATTCCAGTCCCCTTAAGAATGAACCCAAATGTTGTAGATGTATGAGTGATCGGGATAAGTTCGGTCAAATTTGGATAGTGATCCAAACGACCTGCGGAATGTGATGTTGGACATCGTAGTAGGATTTATGGAGATGAGCTATAGAAACCACATACATATCGTGAATTGAGATTTTAGGCTTCCCACATGCATATCGTGAATTGAGAGAGAGAGAGAGAGAGAGGAGAGAGAGAGAGAGAGAGAGAGTTTAGATATGTAGAGGGATAAGTTATTGAAGACTTAGTCATGGTAGACTAATGAGAAGACTTAGATGTTGAGTATCCCCTACGTCTTAACCCTAGATAAACATGCGATATGTTTACTCGGTGCATAGGAACCGATGTTGAGTGTACTTCTTGCATGACTCAACAGAAATTGATAACACTGAGGGGTTGAAGACAACATTCAAGAACAATGCTTAGTACCTGAATAAGGACTAAAGATGTGTTCCCGATGCACCGTCTGTGGAGAATTGCCTTGGAAGGCTAAAGCGATACTAGCTTCCAGAGCACAATGAAAAACGGTTAGTCTCATTAGTATGCACAGTCAGACTTAACGATGATTGCATTGGATAGTGGTTATGGATGAAAGTCGCGTCCATAGGATGAGCGTGGTACCTAGCACGCCAAGCTAATGTTCGCCTAGATGGCGGACAATCGGGCTATGGCAAAAGTTATGGCCCTAGATCTCATCACAAAAGCCACGAAAAATTCTTAGACAACCACCATCACTAGGAGGCGATGGTGGATAGAGGTAACATGGTCAGACCATATTGCTTCGGCAAGAAAATATATCAGGCTCACGAGACCTTAGTCGGTATCGTAGATTAACTCATGCTCAGAGGGTTCTGAACAAAGTGGGTAATTAACTTAATGGTGAAGTGGGAGATTGTTAGAATGGGTAACCAGAAAGTCAATGTGGTTGGCTGTTCTGAGAACCATTCGTCAATCTTTGAACAAATAATATTATGTTGATGAATGCAGTAAGGATTCATCATTGGCAACGATGAGTTTGTTGTGCTTACTGCTAGCATTGAACATGGTTTCAATGTCACAACAAGCGCCTATAGACTGGACATATGAGTCTATGAAGTTAGACCGCGCGTAGGATTGCGGTCATGGAACCAACTTCTGTATATAGGTCTGAAACAATCCAAGTCGAGGACTTCGAGATTGGGCATCCAGGGTCCTATAGAGACTTGCACTAAGGATTGCATTCATTAAATGAGTACCGTGTTTCATCAGTGACAGACGTTGGACGTCTATGCAATATTAGTGGGTTAGTTCACAAAGGTGTCGGCTAACTGAGGTGACTCACGGGAATCATCATATGGAAGCCACACGGGCTTAGTCAGTATGACTCGTATTCCCGGTTTCGATAGTACAGGATTAGTCCTCGGACTTGAGAAATCACGGTAGTCGCTCACATACGAAGGTTATATCTTAGATCTGCATGAGAGGTGGTCGTGTCATATGACATGGCCATCATAAGCCTTGTTCAGTGCAGTCGGAGTATGTGGAGAGGATGGTGGATTCCAAGATAGGATTTGTCCCTTGTCAAAGAATATGACAGCATCTCCTATGCGCTCTGAGATGGTTTAGACTATCAAAGTCTATGGCTATAGCATTTGATTGAGTGGGAAAAGGATTTCCTACGTCAACCATAGATTTAAGACTATCTCAAGTTTGAAACATAGATGCCTAAGTCAAGGATGGGAACCGACATCCTAATTCCATGCCCTAGACTAAAGCTCGGAGACAGGTGACAGTAGGACCGTACCTGTATGTAGCTAGAGATGGTAGGACCTTACCTGTATGTAACTCGGAGCCTGAATATTCACACCACATATTCACCTAGTCTCTAGTGCCATGGACTGTTGCTAGATGGCCTCCTATGGTGACAGACTACTTTGGTTATGAGATAACAAAAAGTAAATCCAAGTCTAGCTAAGGGTGAACCTAAAGAGTCACACCCGTTACATCAGATGTGAAAGGAATTAATTTGGAATTAATTCGGGGAGAAAGTTTAATTTAATGGGATTGAATTATACTTCTTGGAGATTTAAGCCTCGATGGATTAATTGAATTAATGGGGCTTGAGTTCATAAATTAGATTTATGAATTTAATAATGCATGGGCTTCTCTTTTAATTAGAATAAAAGGGTGAATTAATTAGTAGGCTTGGTATATTAAATAGGATTTAATATAAAATCCATTGGACCTTGGGATTATTTAATTTAGAATTAAATAGGCCCATTCCATAAAGCCCATCAAAATGGATGGATGAGATTTGATCTAGAGATTGATGAGATGAAGGGCCATGATTAATTTGACTTAATCAAAGCCTACTTTAACTAGAATTTGACTAGGTCAAAATCCTAGTCAAAGTGTGCCTCTTTAGAAGAGGTTGAGTAGGAATAGGAAAATATGTTTCTTATAAATACTTAAACACACACACACACACACATACACACCCCTACTAATCTCTACGCTTTCGTCTCACAACTCTCTCTCTTAATTTTCGTCCACCTCTCTTCTTCTCTTCTCCAAGATTTTACTTTTGTTCTTCTTGATTTATTCAAGGTAGAACATAAGAGACGTCGATAGCGTTAATCAATAGCGTGTATCGATGTCTCTTCTCCTCTAAACGATATCTTGCTAGCACGGGACTTCGTTGCTTTCCGGTATAGCGTGTGGATGATTTAGAGGGTCTCTAGTTTGAGATCTTCGTGCAAAATGGGAACAATGCGTGTATCCGAATGAAGATGACTACGAGATGTAACGTCCTCTTTTATGTTTCTTGTTCTAAATTCTATGGCCTCCATGTTGTATTTTATTGAGCATGAGATACACCGAATGCCCGGGAGAATCAATGGCACGCCCCTTGATCCGTTTATGTATGTACAACGCATGCTTTAAATTCCATTTAATTTATGCTTTGCAATTTTTATTATGCAATCCTTCGCGCTCATCTCCCGGGCCGATCCGCTCTCTTTCAGTTATAGAATGCGACAGAAAGTAAGGATGTAATTGAAGGAAAGTGGATCGACCCGGGAATGCAGCGGAAGCATGGTGGAGATAAAAACGTGCAGAACAAAAGAATTTAAATCGCGTTTAAGGGTTGTTCCCTTGAACGTTCCTGGGCTATCGGTGTATAAAAGCAGAATATAAACATATAAAATTAAACAAGCGTTCGTGGCTATAGAATAAAGAAGAAACCGAGAGCATAAATGTAAATCAAAATACCTTTCTCGATTTTGTATTTTGATCGGCTACATGCGTTGATTCCTCTAGACGTTCATCAACGCGAGGTCCCAATGTAGAGACCCTCTAAAGTCGTCCACACCACACCGGGAGAGATCTTGTTTTTCTTGCTAGAGAAAAATGGATCTAGAGGATGGACTCAAAGTAGGATTACACTATCAAATTAGTGTTCCTTATTGATCTTACTTGGTTTTTCAATTGATCCTAGATCAATGAAGCAACAAAGAGGATTTAGAGACTAGAGAGAGAGAGGGTAGAGAGTGTTCATATTTTTCCTAGAAAAAGATGAATAATAATAACTCTTGTCTTTGATGATAATATACACACATATGTATACTTCATTAATGTGATTATTGAAATGTGTTTAGGTTCATCCAAGGATGTTTAGATACATTTCAACCAATCCCCATTAATCATCAATCAAGCCTACCATTTCATAACGTATGATTTAATCATACCAAGTGAAAGAGAGTTGATTGGAATTGATTTGTTTCTTTCCGAAAGAGACAAGTCAACTTGTCATCAAAGGCCTTCATGACCAATTTTAGTACTTCCAAAAGAAGTAATTTTCGGCCATCCCCTTTTAGAAGAAGTCCAACTTCTTCTAATTCCAGAAGAGGAATTAACACCTGTCTGCCAAGATTTAATGGACCAGATTTTATTGTAATCCAATTACAATAAGCCCAAGAATTAAATCATATTTAATTCATGGTCCAATTAATAATTCCCATTAATCTTTTAATCCAATTAAAATATCCAAGCTTCGATTATCTACTTAATTGATAAATTCCATTTATCGATAAAACGAGGGCCCAATACAATATCGGTCCGTCCATCCAATGGACAATCCCATAACTAATCCAATTACTTATCATCCTCTGGAATTGGCTCCAAGTCAATTCCTTCACTTCCTCGGTGATTTGTGTGCGACCATTTAGGTTCACGCTCAGTTAGACTTGGGCTCGTGTCCAACAGGAGCCCGTCACCACGGGTGGCCGTCTAGCAACGGTCCATGGCACTAGAAACTAGGTAAATGTTGGCGTGAACATTTAGGCACCGATTCTGTACGGGTACGTTGCTACTGTTGACCATCTCCCGACCTTAGTTTAGGGTATGGAATTGGGCGTCGGTTCCCATCCTTGACTAGGCAACTATGGTTCATACCCGAGATGCGTTTACTCTATCGATCGATGTAGGAAACCCTTTTCTGCTCAATCAATTGCTATTGCCATGGACTTTCAGAGTCTAAACCATCTCAGAGCACATAGGAGACATCACCGTCATATACTAATGAGGGACAGATCCTATCTTGGAATCCACCGTCCTCGCTACATACTCCAACTGCACTGGACAAAGCTTATAATGAACATCTTACAGAATGATCACCTCTTGCCAGATCCAAGATACAGTCTTCATATGCACGTGACTACCATGATTCCTCAAGTCCGAGGACTAATCTCGTACTATCGGAACTGGGAATTCCAGTAATACCAACCAAGCCTCCAAGCTTCCATATGACGATTCCCGCGAGTCAGTCCAGTCAGTCGACCACCTTGTCAACTAACCCACTAAAATTGCATAGACGACCTTCGTCTGTCATCGATGAAACTCGACACTCACCTAGTGAATGCAATACTTAGTGCAAGTCTCGATATGACACTCGATGCCCAGTCTCGAGGTCCTCGACTTGGAACATTTCAGACCAACCCTCAGAAGTTGGTTTCATAACCGCCATTCAATGCGCAACCCAACTACATGGGTTATCCAATTGGTCTGTGGGCGTTTGTTGTGAAGTTGAAACGATGTTCAACATTAGTAGTAAGCACAACAAACACAGTGCCAGTGATGAATACTTACTCTCTTCATCAGGATAATACTGCTGTAATAAAGATTGTCGAATAGTTCCCAAAACCGCAATCCAATTGGCTTTCTAGTCACCTATTCTAACAGTAATTTTGTAGCAGTTGTTACCAGGGGAAATGCTAGTTTTTCTACCTCAGGATAGCACTACTCAGTGCCATGTAATACTTTGTTGACGTAGTATATGAGTTTCTATGCTCCGTCCTCCTCTTTGATGAGTACGAAACTCACAGCGTGCTGACCCGCAGCAAGGTATAAGTATAATGTCTCACCAGGTGAGGGTTTGATGAGCAAAGGCAGCCCGGCTAGGTAGGCCTTAAGATCTAGGAAGGCTTGTTGGCAAGCTTCGTCCCATGCAAAGTCTTTGGCCTTCCTTAGAGCTTTTAAGAAAAGAAGGTTGTGCTCAAAAGAGCGGGATATGAACCTGCTGAGGGTAGCAATGCGGCCAGCAAGTTTCTGCACTTCATTGAGGTTGGTAAGAGGTCCCATCTCTTGGATTGCTCGTATTTTGTCCGGGTTGACCTCAATTCCCTTCTCTGTCACCGTGTAGCCAAGGAATCGACCACTCCGCACACCGAATGCGTATTTGGCCGGGTTCAACTTTATGTGGTATTTTTTGAGATGCTGAAGGTTTCAGCAAGGTCTGTGATGTACTGGTCTGCCTGTCGGCTCTTCACCAGCATGTCATCAATGTACACTTCCATGTTGCATCCGAGCTGTTTTCAAAATATGCGGTCCACCAAGCGTTGGTACGTAGCACCTGCATTTTTAGCCCAAAGGGCATGACAATATAGCAATATGTTCCCCCTGACGTAACGAAGCTTACTTGCTTTTGGTCATCGAGGTTAACATAATCTGGTGGTAACCCTGCGAGGAATCCATAGATTTAGCAGTTCATGACCAGAGGTGGAATCTACCGGCTGGTCTATACGAGGTAAGGGGGGATTGGATCTCCTTGATGTACCCTGCATCAAGGAGCTTGCTTATACCTCCTCCTAAATGACCTTGTTTTTCTCCGGACGGAAATGTCTTTTCTTCTGCTTCATAAGAGGAAAGGTTGGATCCAAGTTCAAGCTATGTACTGCAATGCTGGGGTCGATTCCCACTAGATCCCGAGCCGACCATGCGAAGACATCCATGTTTTCCCGCAAAAAGGTGGTTAGTCGCCCTGATACATTGAGGCTCAGCTGGGAGCCAATCCTGGTGGTTTTGTCTGGCTCTCCAGGTACTAGTTGAATACTCAGCAGCTCCTCGACGGGCTGAACTCGAGCAGGAATCTCATTTCCTTGCTCATCATGCTGCATAGGTCCTTTCCCCTTCTCCCCGTTAGGCTGGGGAAGGTCTATCTCCATGTCTTTCCTGCTGCCTCCTTTCACGGATTCGATGTAACATTTTTGTGCAGTGTATTGGTCATCGGTGACTTCTCCTACTCCTGCTCCGGTAGGGAATTTCAGCTTCATGTGATAGGTAGAGACAACAACTTGGAAGGTGTTCAAAGCGGGTCATCCTAGAATGACTTTATAAGCTGAGGGCATGTCTACTATGAAGAAGCGGATTATTTTAGTTTTCCAGCTGGGATCTACCCCTAAGGATAGGGGGAGCAGGATCTGACCCAAGGGATTTAGAACCTCCCCTACAAAGCCATACAGTGAAGTGTTTACCGGATCCAGCGGGATATCCCCAAGCTCCATCAACCGGTAGACCTCATAGAAGAGGATATCTGCAGAACTGCTAGAATCTACAAAAGTACGTTGAACATTGTAGTTAGCAAGAGTGGTAGATGTTGGAATAGGTGACCAGAAAGCCAATAGGTTTGGCAATTTGTAACCTATCCGACAACTTGATGTGAATGTAATATTATTATGTGATGAATAAGATGAGTATTCGTCACCAATGGTACCTTCTTTGTTGCGCTCATCTTACATTTGTTAAAATGGTGTTTAACTTATATCGCAACAAAGCCCACAGACCATAGATAACAACTCGTGCAGTTGGGCCACGCATTGGATGGTGGTCATGAAACCAACTGATTAAGAGTTGGGTCTGAAACGTTCCAAGTCGAGGACCTCGAGACAGGGCATCGAGAGTCCTATTGAGACTTGCGTCAAGAGTCGTGTTCATTGGATGAGTGCCGTGTTTCATCGGCGACAGGCGTGGGACGCCTACACGATCTTGATGGGTTGGTCGACTGGGGTCGAGCCGACTGGACTGACTCGCGGGGATCATCATATGGAAGCCTTGGAGGCTTGGTCGGTATGATTGGTTTTCCCCGGTTCCGATAGTACGGGAGTAATCCTCAGACTTGAGGAATCATGGCAGTCACGTGCACAGGACGGCTGTATCTTGGATCTGGCGAGAGGTGATCATTCTGTAAGATGATCATTATAAGCCTTGTCCAGTGCAGTCAGAATGTGTAGCGAGGACGGTGGATTCCAAGAAGAGGATCCGTCCCCTGTCAGTATGTGACAGAGGTATCTCCTATGCACTCGGAGACACGTTCATGCTGTTTGAAGCTGTGGCCACAGTGGTTGGTCGAACAGGGAATGGTTTCCTGTGTCGACGCAATGAAGCATACGTGGTCTCGAGTATTAAGCATAGATGCCTAGTCAAGGATGGGAACCGACGCCCAATTCCATACCCTAGACTAAGGCCGGGAGACGGTAGACAGAAGGATCGTACCCGTACGGAATCGGCGCCTAAATGTTCACGCCAATTCACCTAGTCTCTAGTGCCATGGACCGTTGCTAGACGGCCACCCATGGTAACGGGCCCTTGTGGGACACGGGCCCAAGTCTAGCTGAGGGTGAACCTAAAGGGTCACACACAAATCACCGAGGAGGTTGAGAGATCGACTTGGAGTCAATCTCGAAGGATAAAATAAGTAATTGGATTACTTAAGGGAAAGTCCATTGGGTGGACGGGCCGATATTGTATCGGGCTTTCATTTAATCGGTAAATTGGATTTTCGATTAAATATGGAAAGTTGAGATGTTGAGACGTTGGATCTTTTAATTGGATTAAAAGATCAACGGGAATAATTTAAGTGGACATTAAATTGGATTTAATATTGGGTTCGTCGTAATTGGATTACGATAAAACCCGGTCCGTTAAATTATACCCGAGAGGAGAAATAATTCCTAATTTGGAATAGGAAGAAGTTGGACTTCTTCCCTTAATTAAACATAGCCGACATGCTCCCTTGGAGGAAGCAAAATCAGCCATGTTTCATGCTAGGTGGTATGTTGACTTGTCTCTTTTGGAAAGAGACAAATCAACTCCAATCAAGCTCTTCCCTTTTGGTATGATTTGATCATACCATAAATTTTGGTAGGCTTGATTGAAGAATTGATGGTGATTGATTGGAATGAATCTAGACATCCTTGGATGAACCTAGAGACATTCCAATAATCACATTAATTATGTATATATATTAGAATATACAACACCTAGCATAAGTGATTCATTATTCATCTTTTTCTAGGAAAAAGAGAAGACAAAAATCCTCTCCTCTCTCTCAATTTTCGTGCTCCCTCCCTCTCTTACACTTGTGTTCTTCACTTGATTTTGAATCAAGAAGAAGAACAAAGTAAGTTTAAGAGAACACTAATTCATAGTGTTCTTCTCTTAAACCGATTCCTTCCTAAACCCGTTCTTTTCTAGCAAGAAGAACGCGTGTTTCTTCCGGTGTGGTGTGGATCACCTTTGGAGAATCCATACGTTTGGATTTCGTGAGCATTCCGGAGAAGGAACAACGCTAGTAGCTGGGAGCATACGCTAAACAATCAAAGGTAACGGTTTATTACGCTTTGATTGATTCCATTTATATATATCTATGCCCTATGTGTTTAAATATATGTTTTAATATTTACACATCCTACATCGAACGCCCGGTTGAGCACCCAAGGGTACACCCCTTGGGATTCGCGTATTTTGAATTTTATTTAAATTTACGCACTTTTCTCGCCTTTCTCGCTTCCGCTCGCGCTCCCGGGCGGATCCGCTTGTCCTTCAGTAGAAATAACAAGGGCATCATTATGAGGTAAATGAACTCCCTGTGTGTCAGCAGGCCCGAGATGGATCATAGGATCCCCTAATGGTGATTTGTGGTCAAGTTCCATCACTGCTCTAGCGGCGCGGGCAATAGCGCACCTGGTTCTGCTGGAGTCCCTATCCATAGGTCCTTCTACAATCATGTGAATTACCACCTTGGCAGGGGTGTTTCCTGGGCTTTGCTCCTCAGCCGGGAATTTTTCTTTCTGTGCTCCCTTCTGCAAGGATCAGCAACCTGCTCCTCGCTACTGCGGGAGTTGCCAAGGCGGGAGCATTCTTCCTTCTATTCACGACGTCGATCCTCGTCGACGTAGTCCTTCAGGTAGACGACCTGGATGAGTTGTTCTATTTTCTGTCTTAGCTCGCGACACCTACTAGTGTCGTGTCCATATTCCCTATGGTACCTGCAGGAATATTTGGACTTGGGTTGCTGAGAGCCTTCCTCTGAGCATCAATGCCGGGCTGGTGATCAGCGGCGTGTAGTGCTCATTCCTTGGGTCGAGGGGGTTGAACCGCCCTCAGGGTTCCCCTTTGCTCCGCCGGATGGAGGAGGATTCTCCCTCTCTCTTTTGGTCCTTGCTATCCCCCTTCCTGACTAGCCGGGCATCTTCGAGATACATGTCCTTCTCTGCATGAGCCAGTACTTCATGGAAATTAGTTATAGGTTTTCTTTGCCATGGATTCGAAGAGTGGTCCTACTCGGATAGGGGTGGCAATCCAACCCGGACCCGCCCCTAATGGGGCGGGTCTGGGTCCAAAAAATTGCAGACGGGGCGGGTAACGGGTCCTAAGAATTAGGACCCGGCTGGGTCCGGGGCGGGTCCCGAAGGACCCCGGACCTGCCCCATTTAGATATATATATATATATATATTTCTTTTATTTTATTATGATAGAATAAACACTAACAAAATATTGTATTATTTAATTTATTTATTGTTAGGTACATGTTCAATAGTTGATGAATTAAAAAATTGTCCCACAATATTTCACGACGAGAAAGACGAATAAGTTGTTACTAATGTATAATCAATAATTTAATATGAATTGTTTGAGTTGTTCTATTATGAACAATTTTATTTGTACTTGAAATTCTTTTTCGACTTGAATTTGAGTTATATCATGAACAATTAATTTTATTGATATATTAAATTTTATTTTTTTTAATTTGTAGAATAAATAAAAAATAAAAAAAATTAAAAAAAATCGGGTCTAGCGGGTTAGACCTGCCCCGGCGGGTTTTGTACCAGCGTGGGGCGGGGCGAGTCTCGGGTTGAAAAATAACCGGGGCGGGGCAGGTCCCGGGTCTTTCCCAAAGTTGGCGGGGCGGGTCCCGGGTCCACCCATACCCGCCCCGTGCCACCCTTATACTCGGAGTCCCTGGGTGAGTGCGCTGATTAACACCACTTGGTGGGCAGTAGAAACTTGCAGGACAACATTGTTGAAACGTTACACGTATGATCTTACCATCTCCTTTTCCTCCTGCTTGACTCTAAAGAGGTTGATAGCTGATTTTCGACACTTGTTGCTGGTAGCAAACTGATGTAGGAAAAGGGCGCTAAATTCTGCAACAGATCTAACTGATCAAGCTGGGAGCTGGTCGAACTATTATTGAGCAGAATCGATTAGTGTAGTAAGAATAATACAACATTTAATACCATCAGTATACCTGTGCAGCAGGGCTGCGTTTTCAAACTTACGCATGTGCTCAGCCGGGTTAGTAGTGCCATTATAGGTAGGTAGATGGGAATGTGCTCGGAAGTGAGCAGGGAGATCTTCCGCCGTGATGTCCTCGCTGAAAGGAATGCCACGATATATCGGCAAAGTATCCTTGGTTACCTGTTGGCGAAGCTCGACCACCTTCTTCACGAGGGCTTGCCAAATTTCAGGAGGCTGAAAAAGGGTTGCCTCTTTGTTGGCAGAGCCAGTAGGGAGAGATCTGTCTTGCTGTTGCCCAACAGGGTGTTAGAATAGGTGACCGTGAAGCCACTCTGATAAGGCTAATGTAACCTGTGTCTGAACAATTTCAGTGTTTTAATAAATTGTAATGAATAAGAAAATGATATTCATTTGGCTTAATACTTTGTTTGTGTTGACTTATTGCTTTACATTAACTGTTCACTGCACAAGCAAAGCCCACAGGCCAAAAACACATTCCGGGAAACTGGGATTGCGTATTAGATGGTGGTTCATGAAATCAGTTTCTCTGGATCAGTCTGAAATGCTCCAAGCCAAGGAATCTCAAGATAGGGTATCGAGAATCCATGTGAGACTTACACTAAGCATTTGCAGTCACGTTTCATCGACAAGTGATGAGGCTCATCCATGCAATGTTAGTAGGTCAGCCAGCTAGGTGGCTGCTGACTGAGGTGACTCGTGAGAACCGTCATATGGAAGACCTTGAGTAGGGTCAGTCAGGTATGACTTGTATTCCCTGTTCCAACAGTACGAATTGATCCTCGGACTTGAGGGATTACTGAGATCACCTACACACCATGCCTGTATCTTAGGTATGGCGAAAGGCTACCAAGTCGAGTAACTCGGTTGTCATAAGACCTATCTAGTACAGTCAAGATGTGTAGTGTGATAATAGGTCCTAAGAGAGGATCTATCTCCTGTCAGAAGGCTGACAGTAATATCTCACTTTACTCTCAGACTCGTCCCTGATAAATTTATGGCCACAGTAACTGAATAAATGGGTAGGACCCCTGCGACGTATAGTATGGACGAGGCAAGGCTTAGGTCGAGAATGAGTACCGACAGTTCCATGCCCTAGACTCTAAGCAGTGAGATTGTAGGTGGAAGGATAAACGTACTAAAGAGCCTAAATGTTCACACCATAAATATTCACCTAGTCTCTAGTGCCATGGACCGTTGCTAGACGACCATCCATGGTGACGGACGAAGTCCTGTCATGAGATGGTTGGGAATTCGGCCAAGTCTTGCTGAGGGTGAACTTAAAGAGTCACACAAAATCAACACGCATCAAAGGTATTTAATTTGGAATTAATTTAGAGAGGTTGAACGATTTAAATTAGATTTAATCGATTTCTTTCCTTTCTTGGGATGTTGATTCCTTTAATTAGATTAAGAGGAATTAACTAATAAATAAATTAGATCTATTGGAATAAATTAAGTGGGCTTAAAATAAATATTATTATTTTATTTATTTAAAAGCCCTATGAATTATTTAAATAGGATTTAAATATTCCATAATTAAATGGATGGATGAGATTAAAGAGGAGAGATTAAGGGCCCAGATTAGTTTGACTAATCCAAGCCTACTTTCACTAGGACTTTGAACTAGGACTTTGACTAGGTCAAAATCCTAGTCAAACGAAACTTCTACCGTTGGAGTTTGAAGAGGAATAGAATTCCCCTTCTATAAATACTCCTAGGTTAAGACTTTGAAAGGATGATCATGATCAAGAAGTACACACACCCACACGGCTACTATCCCTCTCTTTCTCGTCCACATCCCCTCTCACAAGAAAAGGTTTTGGTTCCTTGTTTCATACAAGTGAACCTTAAGGAGGATTGATCACGTTAACTCATAACGCTTGGTCGATCCGTCCTCTCTAAAATATACACTTGATTTTTCGCTAGTACGAGGATCAAGATACGTGGGCGGATTGCGTGTACGATTTAGAGGGTCTCTTATTTGAGATCTTGGTGCAAAACGGGAAAAAACGTGAGTAGCGGCTTGAAGACAAAACTACAACCAGGTAGGTTCCTTTTTGGTGTCTTTGATTTTCCTACCCTATGGCCTCCATGATTTGCATGTTTTATTTAGTCATGGGATACACCGAATGCCAGGGAGGTTCAAGGCAACACCCTTTGAACGTGTTATTTACAATTATGTATTAGCATGTTTTAAATTCGTATTTAATTTTATATTGTGCTTCCGCATTCGAGCTCCTCCCGGGACGATCCACATGCCTTCCCCAAGCTTTCAATGGTATCAGAACCTGGTTCGGTGTATAGGCCTAGGGTTTTATGTGTGCTAAACCATGAAATACGTGTAAAAGCATGATTTACGTTGTTCTTGATTTATGTTTCAAGCATGATTTACGTTGTTCTTAATTTATGTTTCAAGCATGTCATTTTTCATTATTTATCATATTGCTCATACATGAATTCTTGGTGATTCTTAGTATTTCTTGATTTCCTTAACGCTGCAAAAATAATAAAACGTAGCACGAAACGGAGCACGCGGCAGCCGTCGGCTGACCGCGCGTGCAGTGCGCACAGCCAGGCGCGCAGAGGCAGAGGAGCCTGCCCGCGGCCGCCCGACTAGGCACACACAACAAGCGGTGCTGCCGGCCACGCACATTGGATGCGCAACCAGGCGTGCGCGTACGCAGGCGGAGGCGCCTGCACGCGCGTGAGCGACCAGCGTGTCCGGCGCGCGCGACCGGCAGACGAGCGGCCAATCAGGCAGCGCGCGATCAAGGGCTGCGCTGCCAGGTGCGCGCGTACGCAGGCAATGGAGCCTACGCTCGCCCGCCCGGCAGGCGCGCTTGATGCGCGTGCGCGCGCTGAGGGCTTCGCGCGCAAGCCGCGCGGCAGGGCAGCATGCACAGGCAAGGGTGCCTGTGCGGGGCCGCCCGGCCAGCGCTGCCAGCGCGCGCGCGCAGACAATCGGATCCTGCTTGCGGCCGCGCGTATAGGGGCGAGGCCGGCGCACTCAGCATGCGCATGCGGCAGGCAGGGCCTGCTAGCCTGCCTGTCCCAGTAGGGCACCGCCGGTGAAAGCCTTAGGTAGGCGTGTGGATCGTCCTGGGAATAGCGCAAATGCTGAAGCGCGGTATAAATTTAAATTACAAAATTTAAACATGCATAATACGTATAAAATAAAACACGTTCAAGGGGTGTTCCTTTGAAATTCCCGGGTGTTCGGTGTATCTCATGAATTAAAATAATCATGCATAGCAATTATGGAGGCCATAGGATTTTTCAAATAAAAAGAAGACGAAAACGTAAAAGAGACCTACCGGTTCGTCATTTTCCTCTTCTAACCGGTACTCGCGTTGTTCCCCGATTTGCTCCAAGATCTCGTATTGTGAGATCCTCTAATTCGTGACATGGAATCCACCCACGTATCTTGTACTTCGTGCCAGCAAACGAACAAGTATTTTATTGGAGAGGATGGATCAATCACACGTTATTATTTAACGGGATTAATCCTCCTTTGTTCAATTGTTAACACAATAGTGCAATAGAGAATTCTTGGAGAGAGAGGAGAGAGGCGGACGAGAGAGAGGGAGAGGGACACGAGTTCTGGTGTGCATGTGTGTGTTGAAGAATCATCATCTCTCTAAAGGTGAAGGGCTAGGAGTATATATCAAGGAGGAGTTTAATCCTCTTCAAACTCCAACTCTAGGAAGACTAATTTGACTAGGATTTTGACCTAGTCAAAGTCCTAGTGAAAGTAGTAATTTGACCTAGTCAAATTAATCCTAGCCATCCATCTCTCCTTTTAATCTCAACCATTAATTTAATTTAATGGAATATTTAAAACCTATTTAAATATTCCGACGACAATAAATAAATATAATAAATATAAATATTTATTCTAAGCCCATTAAATTAATTTTCTAATAAATCTAATTTATTAGATAAATCCCTTTTATCTAATAAAAGGAATTAATTCTTTCCAAAAAAATTAAGGACCCGATTAAATCTAATTTAATCATTCCATTTCTCCAAATATTTAATTCCAAATTAAATACTTTATTGTGTGCAGATTGTGTGTGACTCTTTAGGTTCACCTTTCAGCTAGACTTGGTCGGATTCCTAGAATCCGCCCGTTACCATGGGTGGCCATCTAGCAACGGTCCATGGCACCAGAGACTAGGTGAATATACAGGGATGAACATTCAGGCTCTAACAGTACACTTGTCCTTCCGTCTACGGTCTCACTACTTAGGGTCTAGGGCACGGAAGATGCAGGTATCCATTTTGGACCTAAGTGTCGGTCTGTCCTTTACTAATCGCCGCAAGAAAAAACTTTCCCTTCTGTTCAGTTACTGTGGCCACAGATTTTAGGGACAAGACAGAGAGCATTTGTGAGACTCAACTATCAATGCCTTTTGACAGGAGGCAAATCCTTTCTTGAAAACTACTGTCACTCTTTACACCGGAGCTGCACTAGACATGGCTTATGACTACTTAAGTGCTTCTTAGCAATCTCTCACCATATCTAAGATACAGCCCTGATGTATAGGTAAACTCAGCAATTCATCAAGTCAGAGGACTTGATCTGTACTGTAAGAACCGGGAACACACGTCATACCTAACCGGCCCTACTCAAGGTCCTCCGTAAGATGGTTCCCGCGAGTCACCTCAGTCAGCTGCTCCCTAGCAGGCTAACCCACTAACACTGCTCAGACGACCTTCGTCACCCGTCGATGAAATACGACAGCAGATGCTTAGTGCAAGTCTCAAGGGGAATCGGTACCCGTTTTCGAGATTCCTTAACTTGGAGATTTCCGGACTGATTCGACGGGACTAATTTCATGGACCTACCTCCAAGCGTAGTCCCAATCCCCGAAATACGTTTTCAGTCCGTGGGCTTTGTTTGCGTAGTGAACAGATATGTATAAAGCAGATAAAGTGAACACAAACAAATTAAATGCCAAATGAATTTCACTTCTTATTTATTAATAATTTATCAAATCCTTGAAATTGTTCAGACATAGATTACAATTCGCCTGCCAAGATTGGCTACATGGTCACCTATTCTAACAGTCGGTAGCAGCGGCCCTTGGCCATTCCGGTGGTCTTCTTGTTTTTTATTTTTAGAAATAATTGCTGAAAATAGTTCTGTTTATTTTTCATATTTTCTTGAAGACATTATTTGAAAAATATTTTTATTTTCTTTTGTTTGGAACCTCAAAATTTTAATGTTTTATGAATAATAAGAAACGATTTTCGTAACAAGAAAAGGGTTAGCATTGCTACACCAAGTTTGAATGTAGACCTTGTCTTTTAATTCTTTTATGAATTATGATGATTGATTATCATGGATTATGTGACTGGATATCATGGTTTATGTGCATTGTTGATGATTGGATATCATTAATTATGTGCGTTGAATGATAACGGATGATCACAAGCCCTAGACCGAATATATGGTTTTTAATTTAATGTTGGGCTTGTGTGCCTCATTTATTTTTCCTCCCTCTCTTTTCTGGTTGCCTTGGAATAATAAGGCTTTCTATCTCCCTCCAAATGTACTTTCCTCGGGTTTTCACTGGGGATTCTTTTTAAATTGTAATGAGAGTAGTATAGTGGTGAGGAAGTATTTTATTTTCTTTTCATGAAGAGGATGAAGCATGGCCTAGAAAGGAGAGTCCAAGGAGTTCCACGGAGAACCAGTGGAAAAGGAGGCAAGGCCCATCAGTGTGTTGATGGGTTACTATCATTAAATATAATAGTATAGGACCATCTTAGATTAACCATAGATCCACTACGGGCTCAGTTGGTCGCATAGGATTCGGGCTTGTGATCATCCGACAGGGGCGTGCTAGGCTTTTAATTTTGCATGTGGCTTTTATGATGGATGAATGGTTTATTTATCATATTACTACTATATCATGCAAATGGTTCTTAATGCATAATGGATGTATGTATGAATGTGCTATAATGAGATCGCGGTCATCAAACTCTCACTTGGTTGGACCAAGTTAAATATTAGACCTTTAATAAATGGACTAGGACTCTAGGAGTTCGTCCAAGCCTTCCATCCATGACAAAGTGAGAAAGCTAGTTCAAGTCAATAGCGTGGTCTCACGAGTCGTGGCACGTCTATCGTGCTGAAAAGAAGCTGCACTTTGTTGTGAACGAAGAGAATACACTCCTGTTTCCTATCTCACGAGTCGTGGGGGTAGATGTGAGTGCTATGATTCAGTTGATTAGGTCGGGTCTAACGCCCGAATAATGTGATTCGCTTGGAGTCCTCGGATCACGTAAAAGGGTAAGGCATATCTTTGGAATCTTGTAGGACGAGAATGGTATGGAATACCTCCCATAGGTTGTTTTCCATGCAAATCGTAAAAGCGGGGTATGAAGGATATCGTTGTGGATCCCAAGCCCACTAGGAAACGGTTTCCCAAAAGCAATGTTTGAGAGTGCCGTATTTTCGTAGAAATAATGGGAGAATTAAATGACTGAAGTCCAAGTCTTTAATCTTTATTAAAACCTTTTATTTAAATTCTGCTGATTATGTCTGTTTTCAAATGTAGATTTAGAACAATGTCTAAGAACCTATTATCAACCGTACTTGAGACAAACAAGTTTAATGGAACCAATTACAATGACTGGTTGCACAATCTGAGGATAGTCCTCGATTATGAGAACCAAGGCTATGTTATGGACAAGCCATTTCCTCGGACTTTGCTGGAAGGATCCACGCCCGAAAGAACGTGAGACGTTCGAGACTTGGCATCAGGATAACCGAAAAGTTCGTAACATCATACTTGTGTCTATGACCAATGAGATACAAAAGCAATATGAGACGCTAGACGATGTCCCTTCCATAATGGCTCGCCTGAATGATTGCTATGCAGTCCCGGACCGGTATATACTAGGTATGTCGCGATGAAGGCGTTCTTTGGAACTAAAATGACCGAAGGATCCTCTGTACATGAGCATGGGGTCAAGATGCTTACCTTGGTGGAAAAGCTCAAAGACGTCAAAGCAGGGCTCGATAGCAAGACATACATTGATGTGATCCTTTAGTCACTCCCACCCTCCTTCGACCAATTCATTGTTAACTACAACAGGAATACTCTTGAGAAGGGTATCCTTGAGTTGATCAATATGTTGGTGCAATATGAGGCAACGACCAAATAGTCTGCGACATTAGTACTGTTTGGAGAGGCTTCAACTTCCAAAACGGAAGGCAAGGGTGCTATACGTTGGAAAAGGAAGAAGGAAAAATGAAAGGCCGTCAAAGCCACTGCCAACACTAAGAGTGTTCCCATTGTCAAGGTACGGAAAGGCAAAGGAAAAAGGAAGGTTGACTTAAAGCAACAGTCGAGGGCAAATGACATATGTCTTCATTGCCGTGAGAAAGGGCATTGGAAGAGGGATTACCCCAAACTCCTCTCCAAGCAAGGTATATTTGTGATTGAGGTTAATATGGTTACTAACTCTGCCTCTTGGGTATTAGATATTGGCTGTGGAGCTCACACTTGCAACGACTTACAGGTGTTGAAAAGAAGCAGAAAGCTGAGTAATGGTGAAATAGTCCTAAAGCTTGGCAATGGCAAGGCCATCTCAGCAGAAGCCATAGGATCCACCACCTTAGTAGTTAGTGATCGTATTAGTATAGAATTAGAGCAAGTTTACTATGTACCTAGCATGATCAAAAACATCATTTCATTCCATTGTCAAACAATAATGGTTATGAGTTTTCGATCAATAAAAATTGCTTTTATTTGATGAAGGGTGGATTTACTCATATGCTTGGTACACTTAATAACAGTCTCTGTATCTTACAACAACCAAATTTCGTTATGAATGCTCAATAGAAACATAATATAGATAATGACGAGAACGCACGACTGTGGCATGCAAGGCTAAGTCATATCTTTCAAGAAAGGATGAAGAAATTGGTAGACTTAAAGAACGTAGAGGTTGAGGATTTGAATGATCTACCAACTTGTGAATTTAGAGGGAAAATGATCAAGAAGCCCTTTGTAGGACAAAGCAGGCCTGCCACGGGTCTATTAGACTTGGTCCATACTGACGTGTGTGGACCACTAAGGACTCAAGCCCGAGGTGGGTTCTCCTACTTTCATAACCTTCACCGATGATCATTCACGGTACGGTTATGTTTACCTGATGAGGTACAAGTCTGAAGCTCTTGAAAGGTTTAAGAATTCAGACATGAAGTCGAGAACCAAACCGGGTGCAAAATTAAAGTCCTACGATCAGACCGAGGCAACTAATACCTTAGTAATGAATTCCTCAATTATCTAAAAGAAAACGGTATAATCTCTGAATGGACACCTCCTGGGACACCGCAATTAAACGACGTCTCTGAAAGGAGGAATCGAGTCTTATTAGACATGGTCCGATCCATGATAAGTTTTACCAAATTGCCTTTGTCTTTTTGGGGCTATGCACTGGAAACCGAAACCAAGTTGTTAAACTTAGTGCCAAACAGTGTGGTGACCCAAACACCATATGAGATATGGCACGGCAAGCCTGCATCCTACAACTACTTGAAAGTGTGGGGTAGCCCTGCTTACGTCAAGAGGATAGTGGGAGACAAGTTAGAATCAAGGTCTAGCTTGTGCAGGCTCATTAGATACCCTAAAGAAACTGTAGGTTATTATTTCTATGACCCCTTGGAACAAAAGGTATTTGTTTCAAGGAATGCAGTGTTCTTGGAAAAAGGTTTTCCAACGGGTGTCCAACATGATGATCTGATCCTTGAGGAGTCAAGTGAGATGAATCAGTCATCAGTTCCAGAAGCTACGGATACCTCACTAAGAGGTTTCAAGATAAATACCCAACAGGTTGAGCCACCATGCGAGGTTCGGCATGCCAGGCATGTCGAACATGTTAGAATAGGTGACCAGAAAGCCAATATGTTTGGCGATTTGTAACCTATTATACAACTCGATGTAAATGTAATATTATTATGTGATGAATAAAATGAGTATTCGTCACTTTTGGTGCTTACTTTGTTGCGCTCATTTCACATTTGTTAAAACGGTGTTTTACTTATATCGCAACAAAGCCCACAGACCACGGTTAACAACTCGTACAGTTGGGCCACGCATTGGATGGTGGTCATGAAATCAACTGATTTAGAGTTGGGTCTGAAACGTTCCAAGTCGAGGACCTCGAGACAGGGCATCGAGAGTCCTATTGAGACTTGCATCAAAAGTCGTGTTCATTGGATGAGTGCCGTGTATCATCGGCGACAGGCGTGGACGCCTACACGATCTTGATGGGTTGGTTGACTGGGATTGAGCCGACTGGACTGACTCATAGGGATCATTCATATGGAAGCCTTAGAGGCTTGGTCGGTACGTTTGAATTTTCTCGGTTCCGATAGTACGGGAGTAGTCCTCAGACTTGAGGGATCATGGCAGTCGCGTACACAGGATGACTGTATCTTGGATCTGGCGAGAGGTGATCATTCTGTAAGATGATCATCATAAGCCTTGTCCAGTCCAGTCGGAATGTGTAGCGAGGATGGTGGATTCCAAGAAGAGAATCCGTCCCCTGTCAGTATGTGACAGAGGTATTTAATGCACTCGGAGACACGTTCGTGCTATTTAAAGCTGTGGCTACAATGGTTGGTCGAACAGGAATGGTTTCCTGTGTCGACGCAATGAAGCATACGTAGTCTCGAGTATTAAGCATAGATGCCTAGTCAAGGATGGGAACCGATGCCCAATTCCATACCCTAGACTAAAGCCGGGAGACGGTAGATGGAAGGACCGTACCCGTACGATATCGGCGCCTAAATGTTCACGCCAATTCACCTAGTCTCTAGTGCCATGGACCGTTGCTAGACGGCCACCCATGGTAACGGGTCCTTGTAGGACACGGGCCCAAGTCTAGCTGAGGGTGAACTTAAAGGGTCACACACAAATCACCGAGGAGGTTGAGAGATTGACTTGGAGTCAATCTCGAAGGATAAATAAGTAATTGGATTACTTAAGGGAGAGTCCATTGGATGGACGGGCCGATATTGTATCGGGCCCTCATTTAATCGGTAAATTGGATTTTCGATTAAATATGGAAAGTTGAGATGTTGGATCTTTTAATTGGATTAAAAGATCAACGGGAATAATTTAAGTGGACATTAAATTCGATTTAAGGTCGGGTTCATCATAATTGGATTACGATAAAAAACCCGGTCCGTTAAATTTGACCCGAGAGGAGAAATAATTCCTATTTTGGAAAGAGACCAATCAACTCCAATCAAGCCCTTCCCTTTTGGTATGATTTGATTATACCATAAATTTTGGTAGGCTTGATTGAAGAGTTAATGGTGATTGATTGGAATGTATCTACACATCCTTAGATGAACCTAGACACATTCAATAATCACATTAATTATGTATATATATATATATATATGAGTATATACAAAACCTTGCATATGTGAATCATAATTCATCTTTTTCTAGGAAAAAGAAGAAGAAATTTCGGCCCTCTCCTCTCTCTCTAACTCTCGTCCGCCTCCCTCTCTTTCTACTTGTGTTCTTCACTTGGTTTTGAATCAAGAGGAAGAACAAAGTAGGTTTAAGAGTACACTAATTCATAGTGTTCTTCTCTTAAACCGATTCCTTCGTAAACCCATTTTTCTCTAGCAAGGAGAACGTGACTTTCTTCTGGTGTGGTGTGGATCACCTTTGGAGAATCCATACATTTGGATTTGTGAGCATTCCAGTGAAGGAACAACGAAAGTACCCGAGCACACGTTGAAGGAAAGCAGATCAGCCCGGGAACGCGGTGGAAGCACAATGGAGATAAAAACATACGGAATAAAAGAATTTAAATCGCATTCAAAGGGGCGTTCCCTTGAACATTCCCGGGCTATCGGTGTATAAAGGCAGAATATAAACATATATAAAATAAATAAGCGTTCGTGGCTATAGAATAAAGAATAACCGAGAGCATAAATATAAATCGGAATACCTTTCTCAATTTTGTATTTTGATCGGCTACACGCGTTGATTCCTCCAAACATTCATTCACAAGAGGTCCCAACGTAGAGATCCTCTAACGTAGTCCACACCACACCGGGAGAGATCTCATTTTTCTTGCTAGAAAAAATGGATCTAGAGGATGAAATCAAAGAAGAGATTACACTATCAAATTAGTGTTCCTTCTTGATCTTATTTTGTCCTTGAATTGATCATAGATCAATGAAGCAACAAAGAGGATTTAGAGAGTAGAGAGAGTGAGAGAGTGTATCGAGAGTTTTTCATCTTTTTCCTAGAAAAAAATGAATAATAAAATTCATCTTCAATAGGTGTTAGTATATCATATATATACATAATTAATGTGATTATTGGAATGTGTCTAGGTTCATCCAAGGATATCTAGATACATCCCAATCAATCACCATCAATTCTTCAATCAAGCCTACAACTTTTAAGGTGTCATACCAAAAGGAAGGGCTTGATTGGAGTCGATTTGTCTCTTACCAAAAGAGACAAGTCAACTAACACCTAGCATCCAACATGACTGATTTTTGCTCCCTCCAAGGTGGCAATTTTCCGCCATGCTTATTTAGGGAAGAAGTCCAACTTCTTCCTATTCCATAAATGGAATTAACACACCTCTTGGGTCAAAAATTTAACAGACCGGGTTCTACCATAATCCAATTACGACGAACCCAAAAAATTAAATCCAATTTAATTTAATGTCCACTTAAATAATTCCCGTTGATCTTTTAATCCAATTAAAACATCCAATATCTCAACTTTCCATATTAATCAATAAATCCTATTTATCGATTAAACGAGGGCCCGATACAATATCGGCCCGTCCATCCAATGGACAATTTAAGTAATCCAATTACTTATCATCATCTGAAATGGCCTCCAAGTCAATTCCTTCACCTCCTCGGTGATTTGTGTGTGACCCTTTAGGTTCACCCTCAGCTAGACTTGGGCTCGTGTCCAACAGGAGCCCGTCACCATGGGTGGCCATCTAGCAACGGTCCATGGCACTAGAGACTAGGTGAATGTTGGCGTGAACATTTAGGCGCCGATTCCGTAGGGGTACGGTCTTACTATCGACCGTCTCTCGGCCTTAGTCTAGGGTATGGAATTGGGCGTCGGTTCCCATCCTTGACTAGGCAACTATGCTTCATACCCAAGATGCGTTTACTCTATCGATCGACGTAGGAAACCCTTTCCTACTCAATCAATTGCTACGGCCATAGACTTTCAGAGTCTAAACCATCTCAGAGTGCATAGGAGACATCACCGTCATGTACTGACAGGGGACAGATCCTATCTTGGAATCCACCGTCCTCGCTACATACTCCAACTGCACTGGACAAGGCTTATAATGACCATCTTACAGAATGATCACCTCTCGCCAGATCCAAGATACAGTTTTCATATGCACGCGACTGCCATAGATTCCTCAAGTCCGAGGACTAATCTCGTACTATCGAAACCAGGAATTCCAGTCATACCAACCAAGCCTCCAAGTCTTCCATATGATGATTTCTGCGAGTCACTTCAGTCAGTCAACCACCTTGTCAACTAACCCACTAAAATTGTATAGACGACCTTCGTCTGTTGCCGATGAAACTCGGCACTCACCCAGTGAATGCAATACTTAGTGCGAGTCTCAATAGGACACTCGATGCCTAGTCTCGAGGTCCTCGACTTGGAATGTTTCAGACCAACCCTCAGAAGTTGGTTTCATAGCCGCCATCCAATGCGCAACCCAACTACATGGGTTATCCAATTGGTTTGTGGGCATTTGTTGTGACGTTGAAACGCCCGTTCAACGTTAGTAGTAAGCACAACAAACACAGTGCCAGTGATGAATACTTACTCCATTCATCAGGATAATATTGTATTAATAAAGATTGACTAATAGTTCCCAAAACTGCTAATCCAATTGGCTTTCTGGTCACCTATTCTAACAATCTCCTACTTGACCTCAAAGCCAATTACCCATGTAACTCAGAACCTTCTGAGAATGAGTAATCTGCGATACCGGCTCAGTCTCACAGGTCTACTTTATTTTTCTGTCGAGGTAATACGGTCCAACCGTATCTCGCCTCTTCCTACCATCACTACCTACCGATGGTGGCTGTCTAAGAATTTTCCATGGATCTTGTGATGAGATCTCGGGCCTAAAAGGCTTTAGCCATAGCCTAGTTGTCAACCTCAAGGAAACTACTGGCTCGGCCGTGGTAGGCACTACATCCATCCAATGGGTGCTATTTTCATCCAAACCACTTTCCAGAAACAACTTCCAAAGTTGGCATATATTCGATCTTCATGATGAAATGTCGTGGTATCCTGCTTGGAACCTTTCCAAGCTACCACACTCACCATTAAGTCCCGAACATACATAGGTATTGAGACTAAATATTATTCATATGATTCTATAAAGCTAGTATCGCTATAGCCTTCTAGAATCAACTCTCCATAAATCGTGCATCGAGAACACTTCTCTAATCCTTATTCAGGTCTTAAAGACTGCTCTCAATTGCTATCTATTGCCTCGTCGGTACATACCCGATATGAAAGATTGTGTGGATCGGCCCGGGAGATTAGCGCGTATAGCGGAAGCGCGAAATAGTGCGTAATAAAAAAAATACAAAGCATAATTAAATGGAATTTAAATCATGTATAACATACATAAACGAATCAAGGGGTGTGCCCTTGATTCTCCCGGGCGTTCGGTGTATCTCATGTTCAATAAAACACAACATGAGGCCATAGAATTAGAACCGAAAAACATAATTAAAGAACCTACCCGGTTGTAGTTTTGTCTTCGTTTCGGCTACATGCATTGTTCCCCGTTTTGCACCAAGATCTCAAAGAAGAGACCCTCTAAATCATCTCACTCGCTGCACCGGAAAGCAACGAACCCTTGTGCTAGCAAGAAAATCATTGGGGAGAAGAGACATCGGTACACGCTATCAATTAACGCAACCAATGTTCTCTTATGTTCTTAACTTGAATAAATCAAGAAGAACAAAGTAAGTATTCTTGGAGATTAAGGAAAGGGGATGGATGAAACTTGAGAGGGAATTGAGAGATGAGAGTTGTAGAGAATACTAGGTGTGAGTGTATGTTTTCTTTGAGTATTTATAGAAGATGGAATTTCCTATTCCTTCTCAAACTCTTCCAAAGAGACACACTTTGACTAGGATTTTGACCTAGTTAAATCCTAGTCAAATTAGGCTTTGATTAAGTCAATTTAATCATGGCCCTTCATCTCATCATTCTCTAGATCAAATCTTGTCCATCCATTTTGATGGGCTTTATGGAATGGGCCTATTTAATTATAAATTAAATATTCCCATGGACTTTATATTAAATCATTTTTAATATACTAAGCCCATTAATTAATTAATGGAAAGGACTTATTTAATTCTAAATTAAATAGTCCCATGGACTTTATATTAAATCCTATTTAATTATACCAAGCCCATTGATTAATTCCATAGAATGGGATTATTTAATTCTAAATTAAATAGTCCCATGGACTTTATATTAAATCCTATTTAATATACCAAGCCCACTAATTAATTAATTCACCCTTTTAATCTAATTAAAAGGAAAGCCATGCTTTATAAAATTCATAAAATCTAATTTATGAACTCAAGCCGATTATTCAAATAATTCATCGAGGCTTGAATCTCCAAGAAGTATAATTTAATTCCTATTAAATTAAACCTTCTCCCGGAATTAATTCCAAATTAATTCCATTTCATTTGGTGTAGCGGGTGTGACTCTTTAGGTTCACCTTTCAGCTAGACTTGGACCTACTTTTTGTTATTTCATAACCAAAGTAGTCCGTTACCATGGGTGGCCATCTAGCAACGGTCCATGGCATTAGAGACTAGGTGAATTTATGGTGTGAACATTTAGGCTCCGAGTTATACGCAAGTGCGGTCCTACGAGGCTCGATACGTACGGGTACGGTCCTACTGTCGCCTGTCTCCCGGCCTTTAGTCTAGGGGTCGTTCCCATCCTTGACTAGGCAACTATGCATAATGCTCGAGATAGGTTTAACTCGACGTAGAAAATCCTTTCCCACTACATCAAGTGCTATGGCCATAGACTTTGTGAGTCTAAACCATCTCCGAGCACATAGGAGATCTTGTTGTCATATCCTTTGACAGAGAACAGATCCTATCTTGGAATTCACCATTCTTACATACTCCGACTGCACTGGACGAGGCTTATGATGACCATGTGATATAATCGGCCAATTTCACCAGATCCAAGATACAACCTTAGCATGTAGGAGACTACTGTGATCCTCAAGTCCGAGGACTAATCCCGTACTATCGGAAGCGAGAATACGAGTCATACCGACCAAGCCCGAATAGCTTCCATATGACGATTCCGCGAGTCACCTCAGTCGGTCGCTCCCCAGCAGGCCGACCCACTAACACGCTTAGACGATCCTCGTCACCGTCGATGAAACACGACAGCAGATTCTTAGTGCAAGTCTCAAATGGATTCTCGATGCCCTGTCTCGAGATTCCTTTGACTTGGAGTATTTCAGACTGATTCGGCGAAACTGATTTCATGAACCTACCTCCAAGCGTAGTTCCAATTTCCGAAATGTTATTTCAGTCTGTGGGCGTTTGTTGTGACATCGTAACGATGCAAGCAGTAAGTACAACAAACTCATGCCATATGAATCCTTACTACATTCATTAACATAATATTACTTGCTCACAGATTGACGAATGGTTCTCAGAACAGCCAATACCATTGACTTTCTGGTCACCTCCAAGCAAGGTACGACGTGTATTCCCAGTTCCAACGGTACAGGTCAAGTCCTTTGACTTGAGGAACTACTGAGTAGTTCCTCAAGTCAAGGACTTGACCTGTACCGTTGGAACTGGGAATACACGTAGTACCTTGCTGACCATACTCAAGGTCCTCCGTAAACGGTTCCCGCGAGTCACCTCAGCTTCCTAGCATGCTAACCCACTAACACTGCTTAGACGACCTTTGTCACCCGTCGATGAAATACCACAGCAGATGCTTAGTGCAAGTCTCAAGGGAAATCTCGGTACCCATTTTTCGAGATTCCTTGACTTGGAGATTTCCGGACTGATTCGGTAAGACTGATTTCATAGAACCTACCTTCAAGCGTAGTCCCTGTCCCCGAAATCGATCTCAGTCCGTGGGCTTTGTTTGCGTAGTGAACAGATATGTAATAGCAGATATAAGTGAACGTAAACAATGTATTGCCATATGAATTTTCACTTCTTTATTCATAAATGATTTATCAAACACCTGAAATTGTCTAGACATAGGTTACATATTCCCGCCAAAATTGGCTTACATGGTCACCTATTCTAACAAACATTTAGGCGCCGATTCCGTACGGGTATGATCCTTCCGTCTACCGTCTCCCAGCCTTAGTCTAGGGTATAGAGCTTGGGCGTCGGTTCCCATCCTTGACTAGACATCTATGCTTAATACTCGAGACCACGTATGCTTCATTTGTTAGAATAGGTGACCCATGTAAAGCCAATTTTGGCGGTATATTTAACCTACTGTCTAGACAATTTATAGGTGTTTTGATAAATCATACATGAAAAAGAAACGTGAATTTTCATTTTGGCATTACTTTGTTTGTGTTCACTTGCAACCTATTTTTCCACAACGCATATCTGTTTCACTACGCAAACAGAGCCCACGGACTGAGATCGATTTCGGGCGCTACTGGGACTACGCTTGGAGGTAGGTGAAAGATTATGTGGATCGTCCCGGGAAAAGAACAGCGAATGCGGACAGCGCGGTATAATGAAAAATTAAACGGAATTTAAACAATGCTTTTAAAATTTAAAA